>JAVIWB010005970.1:600000-865988 GCA_031893035.1 Dermolepida albohirtum
TTTCTATCAGGAAGTCTTACCGGTGTGGAAGTATGTATAATTATTTTTTTTAAAGAATCGCTTCTTAGGTTTTTATAGGATTTATCGAGGAAAATAAATGGTTTATGCACGATAGTGTACCTGCATATTTCAGTGTTGTTGCTCGCGAGTTTTTAAACGTAACATATGGAGATCGCTGGATTGATCTAGGTGGACCTCACTTATAATCTGCTGAATCTCCAGTCTTAAATCCCTTGGATTTTTCCTTTGAAGCCATTTGAAATTATTGGTATACAAACTGAAGAAAATTAACAACAAAATAATCCTGGTGTTCTTGACAGTGCTCGGCAGCTAATGAAGAAAAGATTGGATGCATGCACCTTAGTTAGTGGAAAATATTTTTATCGCCCTGTATTTTCGAAGGAAAGCGTCTTTCTGAAAAACATCTCAAGACGAAGACTCTTAAAATAGAAAATAAACCAATCAGGTTGTTCTATGGTTATTCTTTACTCACTGAATTTTCGAAGTATGTTTGGTAAACATCCTGTATAGTATTGAAGTACTTACATGCGTGCAACGGATCATCACGTGAGTTACTTTATCGTCCGTTCTCACTGAAAGCACGAAATCACCTGGTTTTGACTGACTCTCGCGAACTAAAAAGCTTCCATTTTTACCCTTATCTAAAATTAATTTTTCCGCTTCCTTTCCTGATAAATGTCCATGAAACCATCTGAAAATAAATTATATATTAACAAGATGTAAGATTAATAAACAATTTGTTTTTTCTTTTATGCTCTTTGAAACACAAGGAATAAATTATCCAATATAAATATACATACTAAATTGTCTCAGTGTCGAAAATATGCCTTTGATTACTAAAGATGTTAAGTAAAGTATTTTTAGCTTTGTTCAATTTTGTTTCCTTATAGTGCGAGGATTAACTGAATCTTATGTTTAACGCTTGTCAAGGCCAAGCAAACAAACTATAAACTTCTTGTGTAAACTATTTTACAAGTTTATTATTTTAGCTTTTCATGTTTAAAAAACAATTTCTCTCTATAGAAAAAGACAGCCCGTAGATTGTAGTTTTCGAACAGTGTTCCTTAAAATTCAGACCATGATTTAATTACGTATTGGCAAGTCTTGTTTACTGTGTGAAATTTTAGTAGATAATAATAATATCTTTCCTGTCAGAAGTTCACGTAAGTAGTGTGAAATGTTGACAGTAGAAATATTATTACTATGACAAATTTAATATTAGGAAAAGCACACTTATATAACAAAATAAAAAGCCAAAAAATATTTCTAAACATAAACAATATTATAATATTACATAATAAATTCATATATATTTGCGAAAAAGGCGTAGGAATAGAATTCAGAAACCCGAAGAGTCTCCATGGAGCGTGTATTATGAGATGGAATTGTGAACTGTAACTCAGAGAGTAAAGCAGGTAAATCTAATTTATGTTTTAAATGATTTATTAGAAAATTGGCGCTGTAACGTTCTCTTCGTTCCCTCAAAGAGACAAAATTGTATCTAAAAAAATTATATAGAATTAACACCTACTGTGGGTTTCATTTAATTCTGTTTCCATAATGCAATTTATGGCATGTTAATAGATTCGAATATCACCAATCATTACCTATTAAAGAGAACGTCTAGATCATTAAACACTATTATTCTAAGATCTAGAGTGGGTCTAAATAATATTGATGCACGGTAAGATTAAGCAATTCGAATACGCAACTACTGCACATTTTCAGAGTTTAATTTGATGTAATTGTCCACGCACCACAGATGAATGACACTAGGATTTTGCAGCAAATCAATGCAGTCTGGGTAATTTGCAATTTCTTTATATATTTTCAAATCTGCATAGGTCAATATTTTACACTCCAAAGACATTTTCAAATCATTTACAGAGAAGATAAAGAAAAATGAATCCAAATCAGAGCTTTGACCTACCCCAGTAAAGGTAGAAAACGTGGTGGATGTGTACACATTGTAGTGGATATAATTAAGTCTAACACATGGATCAATAAGTCCCGAGACTAACCCATATATGGCGCTCGTAGTAAACCAGTAACCACGTCTTTCTAGAATACTAACCTTTCCTTGAAACGTGTCAAAATTTTAAGTCGATCGGACCAGAAACAGCTGAGTTATCGAGGTTGGAGTAAAGTCGTTTTGTAGTTTGTTTAAACAATGGAAAAAACCGAGTTTCGTGTTCTGATAAAACATTGTTTTTTAATGGGTAAAAACACCACGCAAGCAAAACAATGGATTGAAAAATGTTACCCGGACTCTTGTCCATCAAAAGCAACGATTTGCCGGTGGTTTGCCAAGTTTAAACGTGGTCGTACCGACACAAATGACGCGGAACGCTCGGGCAGACCTGTGGAAGCCGTTACACCGGAAAATGTGAGTGAAGTGACAAAAATTATAATGAAAGATCGTAAAGTGAAGCTCCGTGAGATTGCTGAGATGACACAGATATCATATGGAAGTGTATTTACTATCCTTCATGAAAAATTGAGCATGAAAAAGGTTTTTTCCAAGTGGGTGCCGCGATTGCTCTCGATGGAACAAAAACAGCAACGAGTCGATGATTCAGAAAGCTGTTTATCGCTATTTACTCGCAACAAAAAAGATTTCTTGCGTCGTTACGTGACCATGGACGAAACATGAATACATCACTACACTCCAGAGTCGAAGCGGCAGTCATCTGAGTGGCGCACAGCTGGCGAAAGCCGTCCGAAACGTCCGAAAACGCAGCAGTCAGCTGGCAAAGTCCTGGCGTCAGTTTTTTGGGATACACATGGCGTGATTTTCATTGACTACCTCGAAAAAGGTAAATCGATCAACAGTGATTATTATATTGACTTACTGGTGCTTTTGAAGGAGGAAATCGCAAAAAAACGACCGCACATGCAGAGAAAAAAAATCCTTTTTCACCAAGACAATGCACCCTGCCACAAGTCGATGAAAACAATGGCAAAATTGAACGAATTGGGTTTTGATCTGCTTCCCCACCCCCCATATTCGCCAGATTTAGCCCCCAGTGACTACTGGCTCTTTGCTGATCTTAAAAAAATGCTCCAGGGAAAAAGATTTGGCTCAAATGAGGAGGTCATCGCTGAAACTGAAGCTTATTTTGAAGCGAAAGATAAATTTTTTTATAAACATGGTATTGAAAAATTGGAAAAGCGTTGGAACCATTGTATCACCCTAAAAGGTGATTATGTTGATGAATAAAAAAAAATTTTGCAAAAAAAATGTTGTTTTCATTGTTAGTCTCGGGACTTATTGATCCATGTGTTATCTACAAGACGACAAAAGCTTCATCTGAAAAGTCAAATTTTTTCTAGTTTTTGTATTAAAAGTAAATGGCCGATAATATTAGAGGTTTTTGACAGATCTGCATATATAACATAGAAGTCACCTCTACTGACTAGAACTTCATTTATAAATTGTTTGATATGTGTTAAATATATAATAGGATGCAGCCAAACTTTTTTTTGAGTAAGAGGCTCTTCAGCAAAAAATTGCGGCCACTTCTGCTTCTAGTTCGTGAAAATTGTCACACGAGCTGGATCTTTCGCGATGGATAGTAGGTCGCCATCTTCACAAACTGGTAAAGGTAAATAGACGATACAGAGGACTACCTCATGAATTGATAGCAGAACAGGCACAGCGATGAATGTAAATCTGTAATCAACTTCTTGCCAATCCACAGGATCTCCATTTCTATAGATAAATTGTAACGTGTGACGAAAAATGGATTTACCTTAATCTAAACAAATCAAATCATTGGTTAAACCGTGACCAATCTGTAGAGCCTGTGGTCAAACACAACAGCTTTGAAGCAAAGGTGATGCTGTATGTTTGGTGGAATTACGAAGGTCTTCTCCAAAATGAATTTGTACCAGAAGGTAAGGCGTTAAACTCCGAACTATGTTGCAGTTTTAAGTAAAAGGTACCTCGCATTAATCAACAGAAATCGCATACTATCCCATCAAGATAATACTAGACCGCATGCTGCCCAAAGAAATCTACAGAAACCAAAAAAATTGGATGGAGTGCAAGTGCTACCACATCCTGCTTACAGCCTTGACTTAGCACCGATATATTTTCTTGCTGGATGTACTTTTGCCAATTTCGTGCAGTATACGAGGGATACTGTGAGTTCTTCGCCCCTAAATCAGCAGAATGGTATAGGCGTAAATTTGAAAATCTTACCAGATAATGACAGGGAACGAAGTAGAAAAGGGATACTGTGAGTTCTTCGCCTTTAAACCAGGGGAATGGTATGGGCGTAAATTCTAAAATCTTACCAGGCAATAACAGAAAACTATCAATCATAATGGATTATATTTTGAATATTAATTATCTTTATATTCTTTGTACCGTTCGCTTTTTTCTCAAAAAATTAAAAAACCTTTGTTCTACCCATTAGTAAATCTTGCTTAAGAGAATCCTAAAAATCGGAAATGAGTATTAATAAAACTATCTTTAATAAAATATATATCGTCGATAATTGGAAATGTTTGAGGCTGTGCATTCCATGCAGAATGAAAGTCACTCATGATTGAGTTGCCTTTTCTTTAAGAACATGAGGGTCGCTCGTTTATATCCTTTTTTTTAAACGGGCGAAATTCTTCTGGCTTTCCACAATTACAAATATATTTGTTCTTGTAACAAGTTGAAGAGGTTCGTGAGAAACTTTGCAAGATATATTCTACGTTTTCGTACATATATAAGTTTATTCAAGAAAAAGCTATAGTCAATATTACTTTCCGAATAAGCAGAGCAAGTAAATGTAATTTAAAAATTGTATAAACGTACATGTTTAACAACTACAAATTGTAGGTACTGTAGATATGTATATTATACGTGCTAGTGTGTAAGAATCCTTTGATTTAAGATATTGTTAAAAAGGCGAAGTTACAAATTACGTCCTAGTGCACTACAATAATGCAAACGCATACGAAAACTAAATAATTCATTATACTTGTAAACAAAATTAAACTTCTTAAGAATTAGAACACAACATAATGGATATGGTCAGATGGACATGCGTCAGAACCTCAATTAGAAATAACGCAATCGGTTGAAGAAAGAAAAATCGAAAACCAGTAATACTTTAAAAATACCATGATTGACATTTTTTATGTAATTGGGAATTTTTGAATATTTTTATTTGTCATACAATTATATAGCATTTTCAGACGACATACAATATTAGTTTCTATAATTGATTAGAACATTGTATAATAATTTCCTGTTTACAGCAATGGAATTTATGTGTACTTCAACTGAGCGTCATTCTATATGTATAAAGACAGATCGGAAAATCCCTAGAACGAGACAAATAAAAACCTTTTGGAAAAATCTATTTACTTTTATACAAAGCCACCTTTCGGCTCTTCACATTTAATCTAACACTTTTTAAAACCTTTTGACCCTTCAAAAAAATAAGTACTATCTGAGTTTTCGAAATATCCACTTACAACTTCGATAATTTCAATATTCGAGGAGAATTTTTTTCCAGTTCAACATTTGTTCAGGTTTGGAAAGAAGAACAAATTCGACGGGACCAAGCTTGGTGATTATAGTGCGTGCTCAGTTAACTAGAATTACAATTCATTCAGGGGTTTTATATTTTCAGAACAAATACATAAAAAAATATTTAAATTTCGCTATTAATTAATAAAAAAATTAAATATATAAGGCAATGTTATTATTTTGAAAATATAACAAACAGTTAAAGTGTACATTACTTATTCCACTGTAACATTTTAACACTATAGTAACTTAGTTACCTAATTACCAATCACTGTCTAATCGTCTAATTGTACTAATATTTACAATACAAAACATAGTTCTATATTTAAACTTCGTATAAATAGATTTGCTATGACGCAATAATATACTTTACACTTTTGCTGATTGAAATAATTTAATAAAAATATTTTTGAATGCTCTATTTATATGTAATGCCCCAAAAAACTAAGAAAAAAGTCTAATATAAAGAAATTTAGTTTTTTTGACGTTGATTATACTTCAATAAAGAACAACTCTACTGTCGAAGAATTCTTAATTGAGACACACGTTTCGTTTATGCAAGACTCTACAGCCAATCTCGGACCTCGCCGACGAAGTGTTCTTTTCCCGCGCAAATGTATGAAGACGATACATCAAGATAGCGGATAGAAACGGTACTCCATCTTTCAAACAGAAGTGAAACTATTCGAAAAGAACAATTCGTCGACAACGTTCGAGATTGGCTGAAGAGTCCTGGATAGACGAAACAGGTCCCAATCAAGATCTCGTCGACAATAGAATTGTTCTTTATTCAACTATTAGACATTTGTCGTGTTTATAGGACTTGTCCTTAGACGTTCAGTAGAAGCTTAGCTATACATTTTACGGGATAAGTTCGCTCACTGTATTTTCCTTCATTTCAGATAGTTTCATTACTATTTGAAATATGGAAGAACAATTTCCGTTGGTTATACTCATATATTTAACAAGTAAACTTGAAAAAGAAGTATTGGAAAATATCTTCAAATTATTTATATTATTAATCAATATTAACAAAATTTTAACAAGTCTTTTTTATCTTCCGAGCATTTTTACTTCACATTTTTTTGTACTGTCAAACGTTTATATTTGATATTTAAAAATAATTCCTTATACCTTATTATATTTGTTACCAACTTAAACAAAATAAAATTACAGTGTTAGTAAAGTTTGTCAAGTAAGGCCTTTTTAACCAAAACGAATTTCATAAAGTACACTTTATAGAATAAAATTAGGAAAATTAAGTTTACGTGTGAAAATTAGTATTTTCTGCTATGCCATCTTTGATTACAATCACAAAAATGAATTAAAAATTTCTGCGCCTAAGCAGGACTCGAACCTTTTTCTGCCGTTTACTAGACGGCTGCCTTACCAATTAGGTCACAGGCAGTACAGGTAACGTATAGCAGCAATAGCAATAAGTTTACGTGTTTTTATATTTTATTGTCTAATAAACTGTCTTGGATATGCAGCACCAGAGCAACGTGGCATTTGTCTCTAATAATTGCGTATAGATACAGTCTGTTTAATAAGAAACGCAAGCCAATATCTTATGAAAAGAATATTAATAGGAGGATGGACTGAGAACAGTAGATAGAAATATCTTCTCTCTCATACACGCTTAGTCAGTTTCAGTTGTGTGCAACCTAAGTAATAGTTTTTATTCAAATGAGTGCATCGCATGCAAAACGTTTCCAAGCAATTTTTTGTGTGAGCATCGTAAAGATCTTGAAATGATAATTGCAGTGGTAGCTAGGTACTTACAAAAGTCGAAAGACTATTGTACGATCTATAAAGCATTTTCAACAAACTCAAAATTATCTTCCAGGACGCGGGGAAAGCCGCAGTATAACAACGCGACTAAATAAGATTATTATTAGTTTATTTAAAGAAAAAGCCGTAATTAACACTACAAGGACAATTCGAACTAGCCAAGAAGAACATAAATATTAGTTTATTAACAATTACAAGCAAATTATGCGAACATGATATTGCTTATCGAAACACAATTATTAAACCGCTGCTGTGCGATGTATGTATGTATGTAGATTGATAGGCGTATGTGATTTCGGCACGAGAAAATTTCAGCAGAGATTGATCCAACGTTGCGCTTACAAATAAATCATGTTTGTAGACTTGGTCACCTGAAAGGAAGACATGGTTAACGTACAAAGAACATATTGTATGTACAGTATACTGTAAAATACACAAGAAAGTTTATGTTTAGGGTTGCTTTAACACGCGAAGTTTAAACGCGAAACGGATGGTAAAATTGTACCAAAAAGGCCTTCTAATATCAGTAAAAGTGTAATTTCAAGATAACAGTATAGATTGGATCCTATTAGAAGACAGCGATCCAAGACACCGAAGCAAATAGATTAGCCTTCGCAGTCACCCGACGGCAATCCAATTGAAAATGATTGGTTTCTATTGAACAGAAACATCGCGAGAAATATGTACATAAAATATCCCAAATATCTCGGGCTCATTACCTATGAATTACAATAAATTAGGTAACAGTATATAAGACACACTTTGTCACAATATATATATTTTTTCTATTAACTTTTTTTTTTTGGTAGAAATATTAGCCTGCGTTTCTTATTATACAAACTATATCCACATATATCTCGAAAACTATGACATATAGATGAAATGTTTGAATTTATTTTGCACTATATTAAGAATACTGAAAGATAAAGCCGAATATTTTATTACAAAATAACTTTTTCTATAACAATTACTTTTACTTAACATACTCAATTTGCAAAACTATCTATTTCTAAACATTTTTATCTCTTCAAAAAGGGGAAAAATAACATGTTAGACTCGCAAATATTTGTGACTTTAATATTCAATATTACCATATAACTTTTAAAAAGAATAAACATTTCTAATACTGTGAAAGTCGTATTAAGTTGATATGTTTTTTTTTATTCTTAGGGTGACAAAATTTTGTCTACATGCTAGTTTTTTCAACTATGTCTCTACACACTTTCTGTACCAATCCTTGACTCTTATTTTGCGCACAACTGCTTTACAACAAGTAGCTTCTTGAGTCTTTTACAGTGCAGTATTTGTCAAATCGAATTTCTAGTCCAAATATTACAGTTTTTCTTTTCATAAAATAGGATAATTTGCAAGTTATACAAACTTATTTGATAATAAGAGAAAAAATTGAAACTTACAAAAAAGATCCAGATATTTTCACAAATTAATAATAAATAATATACAAATATTATATCAATATGAACCACAATAATGTAAACATACATACACATGTGTACAAGAGTGTTTCAAGAACTGACTACAAATTTCCTAGTGGAAAAAGTGGAAATGGGTTGGAAAACATCAACTTAATTACAATGATTAATTAAACTTGCGTGTATATCACTGTTACATACTAAATGAACGCGTACTGATGAAATGCAGGTGAAAATAGGTCTTTTATTAAATAAACAACAGCACACGGTTAATTTCATTAAAAATTACACTACCAACCGTGTTTGCCCACGTGTATATTGTCATATTATTTAAATAAACAATATTATAACCTATCTGAAGTCAATATATTATTAAATTATAACTGAGAGGTAAATATAACACATACATATTCTTTGATATTTAGGTATTTAAGATTTCTAAAACTAAATTATCGACGATGACCATTTTACAACCCAGGTAAGGCGATTAAATAAATACCTTTTTCTTGGAAATTTTACATACCATTACAATAGCTGGCAGCGTGTGTTTGGTTTTTAGCGGAAAAATGTACTCGGAGTTATTCTGTGCGAGTTCTACCACGGAGCCAGATGCGACACTGGGATTAATTTCTGCTGATGGTGACAAGTTAGTTGTCGAAATACCTATACAGCATACGAACATCGATGTGGTAAAGGGCTTTATTTATCTTTTTTGATTAATTTATTAAATGTTTCGCAACAAAAATTAATTTTGATAATTAGAACATCGCAGTGTCATCAAATTTTCGACAAAAGAATTGAATTATCCTAAAAGTGTTCACGAAGTAATGATTGCGGAGTACAGGAACGAAGCTCTGTTATATTTTAAAGTGAAATATTAGTTAAAATTGTTTCGATATGGTCATAAATCCATTTAAGATAACTCAATGTCTTCTGGCATCAAGCAGAAGTGATTCTTGTTGAATACATATATATATATATATATATATATATATATATATATATATATATATATATATATGTCGGATAACACTAACAGCAATTACCTACAGTATTACGTTAAATTACGCACGGATATTGATTAAAAACGTCCAGATTTACATCTCAAAGAATTTCTACTTCTCCATGACAATGTGCAAGGTCACAAGACAGTTAAAATCTAACCTATCCTCCGCGAGTATAACTTCCTTGAGCTGGACCTCACGATATAGTCTAGATTTGGCTCCGTCTGACCTCTTTTTATTGAGAAATTTGAAAAAGCGCCTCAAGGAACGTTATTAAACACAGACGATAACCAATTGAAAAATGTTTATTTTCAAGATCAACAGAAATAATTGTTTTTCTTATGGAATAAAGAAATTACAAAGCATTAAAGAAAAATAAAATTATCAAAACAATCATAGGTCTTTTGTTTCATTGTTACTGCTTCTTCTCATACAAACAAAATATAATCTGTGACAACAGTTAAGTAAAAGAATTTGCCAAAGAAAGTTTTAATTTATAACAAAGATTCTAAATTAAATAAAAACTACTGTAACTAGTAATGCAACATCACCACAAAGAACGTTATTAAAAACAGACGATAACCAATTGTAAGATGCTTATTTTCAAAATCAACAGAAATAATTTTGTGTCTTATGGAATAAAGTCGTTACAAAGCATTATTGAAAAATAAAATTATCAAAAAAATCATAGGTCTTTTGTTTCATTGTTACTGCTTCTTCTCATACAAACAAAATATAATCTGTGACAGCAGTTAAGTAAAAGAATTTGCCAAGAAAAGCTTTAATTTATAACAAAGATTCTAAATTAAATAAAAGCTACTGTAACTATAGTGCGAAAAATTTGATTTGGCCGGCGGAAAAAATGTGAACTAATAACGCGAAACTCTTTACCTCTCACCTCCTTAACCAATGTATTCAGTTGAAGTACAGTCAAGAACAATATCATATCTATTTTGATCTATTTGTTGTTTGAGTTTATAGGTTAGTTTGTGTGTTTCTTGTAATGTGTTTGTTGTATAATCTAATATTCATAACATTCATATGTCAAACTTTTACGCGCCAAAATTTTTTTCTCGGAGTGTATCTTTTAAAACGATCGTGCTGCTTGACTGGCCAAATTGAATTGGTTGTAATATAGTAATGCAACATTTTACACAATTTGTGTCTTAAGAGATTGTTTGCGTGATCTTATTAACTTGAAACTTGAGATCCACGTGGATCTCATCTGCCCTAAAATCATCTACAAACCACCCAGATTTTTCATGCACTAATCAACGCATAAAAGTATAATATATAATTAACAATGAATTGATGGTAAATTATGTTGAAGGCTGTGATTCATTGAGTTAATCAAAAAAACGGCAAAAAATCCTTACCATATCAATATTCGTAGTCTGTGTACGTATTTCGACAACTAAGTTATCATCATCAGCAGACTATTGATCACAGTGTCGCACCTGGATTCGTGGTAAAACACAAAAAATTCCGCACACTACTTCCGGGTTTTGTGGGAAACAGTGTACAGACGATAACGACTTATTTGTAGGAAGGCATGTAATAAAATGAGTGTTAAAAAAAGTCCACAGTTTATTTCAAGAGGAATCATATAGTTTTAAATGTTTAATGTTATGTATTTATCGAAATTAATATTGCGTGTTAAAAATCTGTTTTCTGAATAACGCAAGACGTAAATAAATATGCAAAATTTAAATTTCAAAATTTTACTTATAACAAAGAATACAATATAACTTGTACATGTTGAAACATTGTTAATAACCAATATTAACAAAACAGAAAAGGAAACTCTCGTGCCTACTATACTTTAGAGGTTTCCTAAGCTAATTTAAAATCATAAAACGAATCTATTAAAATAAGGCGTGACTGTAAATTGATCTTCCATTGTCGATGTATTCTCTTCTGGTTTTAATGGGTCAATAATTTTATTTACGACAAATTTAATGAATCACTTGTGTCCCCAAAATTTCAATGATTGTTAAATTACTTAAAGCAATATTACTACAGAAACCTCGGTATTGTCACAATCGAAAAATAGTATATATTTATTTAACGACAATGCAGTTACTAAATATAAAATACATGGCACGATGACGCACACAAAGAAATTTCATTATGTAGGGTATGTATGCATAACAATATCAGCGAATTCAATTACATTGAGTGCAAGATCATTTATGTTACTAAACCTTATTTTTACACCCACGCATGTCCTTCCCTATAATTACGGCAGAAACGGAAAATATATTAACCCTGAATAATAGAATGGAATAATACTTTGACATTATATCGTGTGCATGTTTTACATGATTATACGAGGTATGACAATTTAGTTACCGGATTGACACTGCAAAAGTGGAGTTACACGAAACAGAACAAAAATTAAAACAACATGTAATAGTTCGGAGTCCCACCAGTAGGTGCTGATAAAAAGGCTATACAATAGCTGTTAGTTTCTGTGTAGAATGCTAGCGTACACATCGTGTTTCTGTCAGTCGTAATGAAGCAACGAGCAAATATTAAATTTTTTCTGCAAATTGGGTAAAACTGAAACAGACACTTACGAGATGTTAAAATATGTGTACGGTAATCACCTTAAGTCGTGTTTGAGTGGTTTAAGCGATTTGAAGATGAATGTGAAAGTGTAGAAGATGATGCTAGAGGTAGACTGGACGTCCGTCGGTCTATCGAAATGCGTGAGCTTGTGGCATCTTCGAATGACCCTTCGTATGATGTTAACATGAGTTAAACATGAATAAGAAACGATTCGACAAATTTTGTATGAAGATTTTGGAAAGAGGAAGATTTGTGCAAAGTTCGTGCTACACAATCTTACAAATGACCGAAAACAGAAAAGAGTTGAATCATGTGAAGACTTTCTTAAGAATTGTAGTGACAATGCAAATTATCTTCACTGCCTTGTCACCACTGGTGATGAATCATGGGTGTTTCAATATGATTCTGAGACAAAGCGCCAGAGCATTTAGTGGGTTGAAAAACATCACCAAGACCTAAAAAGTTTTGCTTGCAAAAATCCAGAATCAAAACCATGTTGAATACGTTTTTCGATAGGTAAGGTGTAATGCATAAAAAATTTGTACCGGAAAGACAATGAGTTACTGCTGCACACTACTTTGAAGTGACGAAGAGATTACTGAAGGGCATTTCTCGAGTGTGACCACAATTTCGAAAAAAGGGTAATTGGCACCGTCAGATTCTTCACTCATTTCTCACGAAAGGAGTTGTTGAGATTAATCACCCACCCTATTCACTGAACTTGGCAACAGTTGACTTTTCCTCATTCCTAAAGCAAAAACTGTCCTCAAAGGGAAACAATTTCAAGACGTACGAGATATTCAGAAAAACGTAACCGCTAAATTTTACACCATTTCTTGTTTTCGAAAACTTTTTGAGAGTTGCAATAAGTGTATTAATGTTAATGGAAATTACTTTGAATAAATGTATTATTGTATTAATTCAGTTGTGTTCTTGTATTTTGAACCAATCTGGAATTTAATTTGCTGCATCTTGTATGTATGTATATATAATGACTATTCTATTAATTTTTTAAATGAAAGTCGATAAAAATATACATTAGGAAAATGATTTTTTTGCCATTTATAAGCATTTATCAGATTTAGTTCATAATCCAAGTAGTAATATGATACAAGGTTCAGGTTCTACACTTTACTTCGTCAATGCTACGCGGATGAATCAGCCTGACGAAAAAGGACAGCACTATAAAAAAAACTATTTGCTTTTGATCTTAATAATCTTTTTAAACGTAAACATCAACATTTGCGTTCATCTCGGTCTTAAAGAAGTTCATTTTTAGAATAGAAGATATGTTTTTAGCTAAGCTGGTGCCTGTTTACGAGAACCTCAAAATGTCGCGACCATCTTTTTGGAGACACTTCGAGAACGGATGACTTTTGGCGGCTTTTCTTCACCTTGGAACACCAAACAGAGGTCTAGCGTTTATATTCTGGCTGGCATGAGTAAATCTAAGAATCATCACAACTGACAATGTTGTACACGTTTTTAGAGTTTCCGGCGTTGAAGCGGTCTAGAGTTTTTTGGCACCAATTCACCCTAGCTGCTTTCTGTTCTTCGGTCAACAGATGCGATATCCAACGGGAAACTAATTTTTTACACACAATTCTTTATGCAAAATATTTTGAATTGAGGTTTTTGAAATCTTCAGTAATGCTTCAATCTGGCGATACGTCACATGTCGATCTTGGTTGATGATCTTGCGCACAGCACCAACGTTTTCCTGAGTGACTGTCGTGACTGACTAATCCATCCACGTTTCTCCTATATATTTAATTGAAAGTTACTTCTTCGCATTTCAAGTGGTAATCAAAGTATAAGATATTGAATATTTCATTTTTCGTTTCATTTCAAAGAACTGCATTGGCTCATTTTGAACTAATTATTTTTGTATGGATGCAGAACTAGTATTTAAGCGATATAACAAATGTATAAAAAAGAAACGTAATTATATCAAACAATTCCGGTAATTATAGATAAAATTAATGGTATTGTTGAGAATAGCAATGTGCATGTATGTATGTCGACTGTATGCAAAAGAATTTGGCATGTTCGCGCTGTCAAAAACTTATGTCGCGAATCTTGAATTATGATAAAAAATGTGAAGCAATGTAAATATCACGCAATAATTTGAAGCTGTTTAACAAAAATCCAATTTGATGAAGCCTGGTTTCATCATTATGTTTCTGAATCAAAACGGCAATCTTAACAGTGGACACATTATCTTAGTGCTCCTTTAAAAAAAAGCAAGGCATTTCTATCAATGAGTAACCATTACCTTGGTTACTTTGATTGGGATAATTTTCATAAACTATCTTGCTAAAGGTGAAACTATCCTATGCGTCTCTATTAAACAAGTTGAAGAAAGCAGTTTCTGAAAATAACCGGGAATTGCCCATAAGAAAATTCTCTTTCGTCATGACAACGCACCTTCTCATACCAGTTAAGTTGACCGCCAAAAATTATATTGAGATTTTCAGGTTTTACCTCATCAAGCCAAATCTAGCTCCAAGTGACTTTCACTTATTCCCCGAATTCGATCTATTCTTTTCCAAGAATGAAGAACTAAATTCAACAAAGCAGTATTCTGAGAATCTTGGGAAAGATTTTTACAAAAATAATATAACGACATTTCAGCACTATCGATCCAAATGTTTGAAGTTGAAAGAGAGTATTTTGAAAAATAATAAAAGAAAATTAATGCCATAATTCATTTGTTTCATTTCAAGTCTCACTATAGACGAATAGACAACACAAATTGCAGATCTGTAACAATGTAAATCCTGTATCAACTGGTATTTCGTATCAAATTTAAGTATCAAAAATATGAACACGAATTGTCAAATGCAAATGTTTTCTACTAGCATATTGCGGAAAGAAAGGGTAAGACTTACTGTACCTGCATTGTTATAATGATGCAAACACTTCAAACAAGAATGTATACTATCTATTTATTTAAAAAAGCATTAACATATAACACACACACAAAAGATAGAAAACAAGTAAACGATGTCTTTTGTTTATTCCGACCAGGAAGTTTATTTAAATAAAAAAAACACAAAATCATTATCATAATTTACAGCAAAAATAAAAAACAAGATTGAATGTGGATATCGAGTGTAATAAATTATATAATTAATATTAGCTAGCCTAGCTTTATTAGATATTCATATGTGTGTGCATATTAATTAAATGACATGCATTGTGGTGTCATATGGATTTCAAGGATATTAGAAAAATTATTAATATAATTACTTACGGTTGTTCTACGTTTATAATTTATATTGTATGTTCCAGTAACACTAGTGAAAATGGGAATTAATTAAAATATAAAAAGAATTTGAATAGGTAGACACCTTCTAGTAGACTTGATATAAAGCAGTTATTTCTAATAATGCTAGTTACTAATGGTTTACCTTGTCTGACTAATGTTTAATCTTATATGTGCATGTATGTATGTTGGTATAATGATTTCCTTTCCTATTATACATACGTACACTTTGAGTGTGCTTACGGGGATTCAAAGAAATTTAATATTAAAAAATAGGTCTTCCTTATTATCTTTGTTCACAAGTAAACATTTGTCATATTCCGTACAGTAACTCATTAAATAAACACATTTGCATAAGTTAAAGATATGTACGTCTGTATGTATATGTATTAGGCGAGGCCTTGATAAATATATAGATAAGTAAAACCCAATTTTGTAATATTACATTAAATAATAATAAGGTCAAGAGATATTATTAAGTTTAATCTACTTTATTTTGTAAATAAATAATATAATAATATTATGTTTGTGGTAATTATCCGGAATATAAACAAAACAAGCTAATAGGCTACAACAAACAAGAAATCCTAACTCGAATATACATATCCACCTGTCTACCAACGGAGTTAATACGATAAATAATGGTAAGTTTTAATGGAGACTAGGGTTGATTAAATTAATCAATAAAGGTTAATGAAAGGCCTTTCCAAAATAATTTTCGTATTCCGTATACCTACACAAACACATACACAGAGTGTGTTTGGTTTTTGACGGTGAAAGTCCGATAAAGAAGTGCTTTCTGTACGGGTTTTGTCGTGGATCGAGTTGCGACACTGCGATTACTTATCTGCTGATGTTGACAACTTAGTTATTGAAATACGTATACGCAATATGAAAATTAATGTGGAAAGGGGTTTTATTATTGATTTATGATAGATAGAATTTATTATTGATTAATGATAATAATATTAGTCAACCGAATTTGTGAAACTATGCAGGAAATAGATATTTTGAACAAAATATACCATTCGATAAAAAAACGAACACTAACAAATATTTCTAAATCAAATTGTGTATAAATGTTTACTGTTTGATATTAATAAATGACTTTCATTTAAAAATTTGTACTTTTGATAGAGGAAATTTAATAATAAGATGACCCAATTGTCGTCAGTCAAACAATTTTGAAAGAGGTTCGAATGTTTGAGGCGGGTATTGCGTTTCGTGAAATCGCCAAGCGAATGCACGGAAATATTTCTACAGTTCTTCATTGTTCGAGAAATTAGTCTTAATAAAGTAGGCAACACTGTATAATAAGCTCTGGATGACTTAGAAGACTCACAGAACGGGAACATAGGGAACTAAGACTGCTTGCCCTAGCGATCGACTCCTACCTAAAAGTTAATGCGAAATGTTTTTTTTTAACAAAGGGAAGACATACAATGACAATGCGTTCCATTAATCGTCGTATCCGTTCGTTTGGATTGGTTTTCTGTCATCCAAGACTAATACTGTTTTTCACTAGTAGCCATCGTGCC
The DNA here is from genome assembly GCA_031893035.1 of Dermolepida albohirtum. Classification (NCBI taxonomy): domain Eukaryota; kingdom Metazoa; phylum Arthropoda; class Insecta; order Coleoptera; family Scarabaeidae; genus Dermolepida; species Dermolepida albohirtum. The sequence goes on from JAVIWB010005970.1 coordinate 617,154, forward strand.
TTTAGACTAGAATGCTGTAATGTACGGGCAGATTGGAATGAAAAATTTAAGGATATCTTTATTTTCGGACGAATATAGTTTTTATTTGTAGGCCCATGATGGTCGTAAACCAGTTCGACGTCAAAGAGGGGAAAGGCGGTTTTGAATTTTTGAGTAGAATGTGGAACCACACTTACTAAAGGATTGATGGCTTGGGGTAGATTTAGCACAAGTAGCAAGACACTTGAATATTCCTTCTAGGCTATTTAAAAGCTCAAAAATACATTTACAAAAAGTTCTGGATCCATTTGCTTTACAATATATCAAAGGGTTAAATCAGGTATGGATAACTTTTGACATGTTGTGGGCCAAACTTTAATGTGCAACTACGTCGCAGGCCGTGTTTAAAAGTAGTGCATTTTAAAGTAGTGTTTTAAAATAGTGTTCATAATTTTTAGCGATAGATATTAGACATGAAATAATACGAGAATATCTCGCGGGCCGGATCAAATCTTACAGCGGGCCGGTTGTTGCCCACATATGGGTTAAATAATGCCACATTCCAGAAAGACGATACCCGCTCATATGTTACAGCTGTTACATTACGATTCCTGCAAGAGACCAACATCAATATTCTCAATTGGCCTGCATGATAGCTATAGAACATATCTAAGATATGTCTAGGGTTGAAGAGTTAGTATGCTTTCTAAGTTTGCAATGAACAACTGCTACGTAATGCCTTACATGTTGCTTGGAATGAGCTTCCACAGGAATCTATAAAACAATTTATTCGTTTACGTGACTCGCCAACTCGTTATTACATTTTCTCCATAAAGAATAAGAATGAAAATTTTAATCATTCATTCATAATGGTGAATATTTGTATAAAATTCGGTTTTTTCTTTGTCGCATAGTATATTTATGTTAAATCTGAATTTGTATATGATAATATCTCATCACAGCACTTTTATTAATTAGCATTAATTGAGATACTGTAATATTTCAATGTTATTACACAAAACAACCAAATTTACAAGATATTACATTTTTATGTTTATGGTAGAGTCGTAGAATAAATCAACATTACTTGATGTAGTGTAGATTTATGTAGAAGCGAATGTTTCCAATCCGAAAATTTTAAAGAAAATTGCAACCTAGTGGGTCAGCAGTCCATGCAAGGATATGCCCAAAACTATTTTCTTTTTAACAGGTCGAAAACGGCCTCTAAAATTAGAACAATTTTTGTTTTTTAGAACGTATTTAAGGAATTTGAAATGGATCAAATATTAGTATTATATACGTGCACCTATCAAAGAACTTAGTTCTTGATGCTCTATAAGGTATACAAAACTTGTCCTACGTTATAATTAAAAATTTATCCGCACCCCACTAGACTACTCTAAAATTTTGATCGTGTAATGCAAAAGAGCATCTAAAGTGATGTAAAATACATACATGCATAATTTATTTAAAACATATGAATTTATTTTAACAAAATAATATAATATTTGTACTGGTGTGCATCAACACATATAAGGTCTAGTAAAAAGAAATCCATTATTTTTCCAATAGATGGCTTTAGTAATCTGTATCTCGCGTTGTATAAGTGCGATCGCGTTCCGCTAGATGGCGTTCGAAAGATAAGATTTCGTACTAAACGAACTTCTCAGACAGTTTTGTGATTACTTGACTTAATATTGTTTGAGCGCGCGTCAAAGATGGACACCAGCAAAGTTAAAATACGCCATATTTTACAGTTTTTCTTCGATAAAGGCGGCTAAAAATGTGAATAGTGTTTATGGTCCTGATACTGTAACAGTCAATCATGCGCAATTTTGGTTTCGTCGATTCTGTTCCGGTAATCTTGATGTCAAAGATGCACCACGCTCTGGAAGGCCAATTGTCGAAAATATCGATAAAATAATGGAAATCGTCGAGTCCGACCATCATGTAAGCACTGTTTCGATTGCCCAGGAGCTAAACATTGCACAAAAAACCGTTTGGAACCATTTAAATAAGGTTGGATACAAAAAGAAGCTTGATGTATGGGTGCCACACGAGTTAACGCAAAAGAACCTCATGGACCGAATTTACATCTGCGAATCGCTGCTGAATCGCAACAAAATCGATCCGTTTCTGAAGCGGATGGTTACTGGTGATGAAAAGTGGATCACTTACGACAACGTCAAGCGAAAACGGTCGTGGTCGAATCGTAGTAAGCCGGCGCAAACGGTGGCCAAGCCAGGCTTGACGGTCAGAAAAGTTTTGCTGTGTGTTTGGTGGGATTGGCAAGGAATTATCTACTATGAGCTGCTTCCCTACGGCCAAACTCTTAATTCGGACCTGTACTGTCAACAATTGGACCGTCTGAAGGAAGCAATCGCCTAGAAGCGGCCAGCTTTGGCCAATAGGAGAGGAATTGTGTTCCATCAGGACAACGCCAGGCCACACACATCGATAGTGACTCGCCAGAAGCTCCGGGAGTTTGGTTTGGAGGTTCTTATGCATCCACCTTATAGTCCGGACCTAGCACCAAGTGATTACTACCTGTTCCTGTCTATGGCGAATAATTTTGCTGGTGAAAAATTCGCCTCAAGAGAAGCTTGTGAAAATCGACTGTCCCAGTTTTTTGCCAATAGGGACGAGGGTTTCTATGAGAGAGGCATTATGAAATTACCTTCAAAATGGCAACAAGTTATCGAACAAAACGGTGCATATTTGACCTAAGTCGGATCATTCTAACTATGCTAAATAAAACCTTCAATTTAATGCAAAAATAATGGATTTCTTTTTACTAGACCTTATATATAATATATATATATATATATATATATATATATATATATATATATATATATATACGTTCGAACGAAGGTGTTCGCGGTTGTAAGTATGAGTATTAGAAGATTCTCAGGCTCTCCGCGATGTTGGACATAAGTTATCGAAAGAATCGATGTCTCGACGTTTCAATGACATCTCAATCATCTTCTTCAGGAGTTGTTTCGTAGTGAAGAAGATGATTCAGATATCATCAAAACGTCGAGACGACGATTCTTTAGAGAATTTCTGTGCAATATGGTGGAGAGGCCGAAAAGCGAATATTATATATATATATATATATAGATAGATATATAGATAGATATATAGATATATAGAAACACACGTAAGCAATGTGAACGATTAATAATAGATCACATATATAATAACAAGTATATTGAAATGTTGAAGTGAAAATGTTAAATAAGTGTAATTAATCTGCGTTATAGATACTGCCAGAATACTTGTTCAAGAAAAATAATTTATTAATATGAAGACATTACCAATATATAGATACATATGATTATAGTTTAGTATACCTACAATTACTATTAACTTGTTTATTTCACAATTGTGCCAAACTGGTAATACACGTAGAAAATCAAACAAATATCATTCTCTTCTTAATGTTCATTTATAACTTCTATAAAAACAAATAGAGCTTTCAAAATCGTCATGGACAAGATCTACACATTGTATACGAATTGATTACCAATTCGTATACAATGAAGCATGGAAGATACAAATTTTGAAATGAAAACTGATTTTACACTGGAAATTTTGAATATGAATCGGTCTTGCACATCACAGCATATTGACCAGAATCAACTATCCACACTCAAAGATCGAAAGATTTTCTTCAAAAGTGAAAAACACGGTATTTAAATGATGATATAGGAAGTATTACTTTTGTTAACCAAGAAAATGCTATTATTTACTGGAGATGTGGAATGGAAGGTCGTCCACCTCTATCTACCGTGTAAAAAATGTAAAGAATTTCAATCAGTCTTGTAGCTTCATAGATGGAAAAAATCGTTAGAATAGGAAGGAACTTGAATTCCAGGAAAGCTAAAACATTAAGCCTGACGTTATTTGCTGTTCCTTATTTCAGAAAATTATTGTTTAACCATATTTGACAAGCTATTTTTAGGAACTACAAGTATGAAGATCATTTAAAAAACATAGTACAAGCTGGAAGTAATTATTTGCCAATGGAAAAATCCTTTGTCTTATCTTGTTTTCTCTCATCCAAATTTGAACATTGAAAATTCATGGCAGTATATCTAAAATAGGAAAGTATTTTGATGATATGAAATGAATTTACGAGTTTGTAAGTTTCGATAAGCAAAGAATTTTTTAAAATATTATCGAAAAAAGTAATTTATTCATTACGATGCGCATGAATTTTTGAAAAATTGCATCTTTGAGAGGGCATATTAAGTAGAAAATTACATTAATTAGTTATGTTAATGTGTCAATTTTTTTGTTAGAATTACATATGTAAAGTAGTCATGAAATATTTGATAACATTAAGGAAGACATGTTTAAGCAAACTCATTAAACTATTCACCTAAAGTATGCCAAATTCATAAACTTACAAAAAAGTTATTACGATATATCGATTATTAGGTTATCAATTTTCTTGTGAAGAATTACCTGCAAATGAGAACAAGTCTTCAGAAACTCATTACTTAGGACGATAAAAATGAAGATTGTCGAAATGTTAATGAGTTTTAATGAAAATTAATATAAGCCGTATTTCAAAGAAAATGTGAAAAAAGAGATAGTAAAGAAACTCTCTCTTACTTCGTTTTTTCTTTGAAATTCAGATTAAAACTCCATTAAAATTTCGACAATCTTTATTTTTATCGTCTTCTTCAGAATAATAAATATTTAAAATCTATATATCAATATAAAATCTGTTAAGCTGACAATACACTATTAATTATATTAATAATTACATTTAAGAAGTGCCTTCATCATTCATCCGGCTCATAGACTTCCGCTGTCATTGTCTATATTTTCTTCATCTTGGCTCCCGGGCTGGAACCGCGTCTTCGTCAATACTACCACCGACGTTTCGTCACCACTTGTATGGGACATCTTCGGGGCTCCATAGTCGCGCTGAAACTGTTTCAGAGCGACTGTTAAGCCCTGAAGATGTCCTATACAAGTTAATTACAAGCCAAGATAAAGAAAGCCTTTATAATTTGTTTTGTAATACTAACAGCAACTTTTTCAATTATCAAAATTTGTTAGCAATAATAATAATAGCAAAAATATTGTTTATTTACCTAGCAGTATATAAAAACCAATTACAGGACAAAACATAAAGCTACAAGTGAATTTTACATATATGGAAATACATAGATATTATGGAAACGTTAATGAAGATTAATATAAGTCTAATTTCAAAGAAAAAACAAGTAAACATTTTTTATAATTCACTGTATTCTGTGGTTATAGTAGATTATATTATTAACCCATTAGCGACCATAATCCCCATATATGGAAATATATAGATATTATGGAAACGTTAATGAAGATAATATAAGTCTTATTTCAAAGAAAAAACAAGTAAACATTTTTTATAATTCACTGTATTCTGTGGTTATAGTAGATTATATTATTAACCCATTAGCGACCATAATCCCCATTTGGGAATGTAGATAATTCATAAAATAAAAGTATTTTTCCTATTAGTTCTTCTTTACATACATTCTGTGGTTATAGTAGATTATATTATTAACCCATTAGCGACCATAATCCCCATTTGGGGATGTAGATAATTCATAAAATAAAAGTATTTTTCCTATTAGTTCTTCTTTACATGCAACCGCCCATGATCCCCATTTGGGATTTTTTGAAAAACATAAAATATTTTCAAAATGAAACATAATTTGAACATAATTACATTATTACAGACTTTTTTGAGTATTTATATATCCTTTTCAGAAAAAATTTTTAAGAAAAGAAATTGGGCGTAAATGGGTTAAAGAAGAATTAGAATAATGTGCACTTATAAGCTGCAATCACTTTAATATAGCAATTAGAAATAACTTTCTGTAAATTCTCAAACCGAAAATTTTATTTCAATTTTTATATTCTTTCTACAATAATGATTTTTAGGACTCTTCTCTATGTTGACGCTACTCTCAGATAATTGGTTTTTCCACTCATTCAATAACACGCTACTGAAATATTGTGAAAAATATCCAGAGGATATGTAAAACAACGTGGAGATGAAAGAAATAAGCTTACAAATGTTTCTGGAAGAATGAAAACATAATAACGAAAGATTGATCCATGTACCAATTTTTTCTGTACTGTTTTTCCAAATTTATTTTTTATCTGAATAGAAACTAATGTAATCTAGTAACCACTACTCTGAATGAACAATTGAAAATTTTGATAAGTGTAAAGTCGTTGCATATCTTGTCACTAGTTAGGCAACCAAATAACGATTAAGTAATTATAATAGTAACAATAATTTGTTTTATTCTGTTAATGTGCTAATTTAAAGGATAAGCTTAAGAGAGACCTTAACATGTTAATGTGTGAAATTTATATTTGTTTAAGAAACTAAATAACGTTTAACATATAAAATACTGTTGAAGTATAAACAATCTACAAGCGTCTACTCTATATCGATCTTAAAGTACAGTGTATAGTGAATGGAAAATAAATTTACATAAATATTAATATTCAAATAAGGCAATCCTTACGTTGCCAATATTTGTCGACCGTCACCACATGCAACTAAAACAAACTGCAATCTCACTTGAAAAGAATTAACGCTTTCCTGAGTTCGTGAATTGCCGTGGATATGATGATCTGTGCCGCCGGTATGGCAATTATAGAAGCGTCCACCGGCAACGGGTCCTTAGACATCTCTCGAATTCCAGAAAAGAACACAAAAATGTACGCACAGCACGTGGAATCTCCCTCAACTATTCTTCAGCTCTAACTATTGCGGCTACGATAAGAATTAAAAAGTTCGTATGTCGGATCACTTCGACTAAAGGAATTTTACCGGTAAATGAGCGAGATTCCACCTTTCAAGCACATTTAGGAATGCCGTCGTAAGAATTCCACCCACTGCGCGCCTAATGAGTAAAGCCGTGTGGTATAGGTGGGAAATAGTGGGGCGCCTGGTTTCGCTCTATACACAAGATAGAAATAATGTGAGCCACGGCAGCTGCTACTTTACTGATATAACATCATTCTTGCATTCAATGCAATTTTTTCAAGTATAGGAACTCGAAAGATTCGAATAATAATGATGCTGACGGCCCTCAACTTCCAAGGAATTTGCTCGAAGTACGGACGTGCAATAATTACGTGCGGAAACTAAAGAACTAAAAGAGAGTCTGGCGGTCATTTGCGTCTGCTGGCGATATTGCCGGAGAACGTGATGCGTCAAACTGATTTTTATTAAACTTTGTACAGCAGATGATCCGTCTTTCTAGATGTAATCTTTAAATAAATTCTTTTAAAGTTATTACTATACTTTAAAGCAAAAAGAAACTCTTTAAATTGCTATGATAATTTCATAATAAAATATATGAATATAATTACATAGTTTCAATATTAAAATACCGTAGCACTAAATTCCATACCGAAGGTCAATTTATAAATTTTTCACATAAATAACTGTAATACCACTCAAATATCGTTTATATTTATTGCAAGCAAGATTGTTCAGATGTGAAAGTTATTTATGTCGATTTTATGCATTGTTTTTTAATAAAATTTGTTTTTCCTGCTAATTAACTTAATTTTAGAACATTTAAAACTTGTAACTAAAAATATGTTAATCATCATGAGCTAAACTATTAAAAGTGTCAGTCAAAGAGATTACTTTTAGAATTTGATAATTCACAAAGTTTTTACATTTAATATATCTATAAAACAACGTACATTCTAGTTTAAATAAGAAATATAGGAAGATATACATATCCTATATATATATACAGATCCTCGCCGAAAATAATTCATTCTAAAATAGAAGAAAATATCAGATTATATAAAATACGTAGGTTGATGTTAATAATTATATATAAACATATAATTAAGCTCTTTTACGATGTGAATTAAATGAAAATTATTATTTTCTGCTATTCCATCGTTAATTAAATTCACAGAAATCAATTAAAAATTTCTGCGCTGGAGAAGGACTCGAACCTCTACCTGCCGTCTTCTAGACGGCTGCTCTACCAATTAAGCCACCAGGCAGTACAACTTCTCCAGCGCAGAAATTTTTAATTGATTTCTGTGAATTTAATTAACGATGGAATAGCAGAAAATAATAATAAAAGATCTTAATTATATATTTATATATAATTATTAACATCATAATAACTTGACTGCGAGTTTTAAATAAATATTAGATCTGTTTCCATAATGAGATTAAAGGACTCGAAGTTGTACTGCCTGGTGGCTTAATTGGTAGAGCAGACGTCTAGAAAACGGCAGGTAGAGGTTCGAGTTCTTCTCCAGCGCAGAAATTTTTAATTAATTTCTGTGAATTTAATTAACGATGGAATATGTAGGTTGCTTTATTATTATTTCAACCAATTTTAGATTTATTGTTTTTCAAAATATTCGCCTTTATGATCTATGCACTTCTGCATTCAGTGGAACTAATTCTCAAAATTTTGGGCCCATTGTACTTCAGTCACCTCAGATACGAAGTGCACAGTAGCTTCCGGGGTATTAACTTTCAATCCACGCATTTTGTCTTTTAAGTATGGGAATAAAAATATGCCAGGTCGGACAATAAGGCGGGTGAGTCATCAATTTCGTTTGTGAAGCGGCTAAAAACTCTGTTTGAGATCCGTTGTACGATGGCACATTGTATTGATGCAGAATGCACATGGTTGACAAACAAATGGTTGTATACTATTCAGCACTGACTGTGCGACGATTCTCTAGCAGAATAGTAGCAAGATGACTGGCGTGTCCGAAAAAAGAAGCCATCATTTTGTTGAGATTCGTCCGCGTCTCACTTTCGTCAGTATTTCCTCGTCTTTGAAGACCCATTGAGCCTATTGTCGATTGCTTTCTGACTCGTAACAATAAATCCAACTTTCGTCACCTGGAACGATGTCGTACAGTGATTTTGCTCAATGATGTCCGATTATCTCTCTGTGTGCAGTTGTTGTCTGTCTTTTTCATGTTATACATGGCGTCGTTGTTTTCTGGTGTGGCTACAGTGGCAAGTCGTCTCTCATAATGCTCGTCTTTGAGCGAAACACGTCCACGCTGGAACTCGTTGCACCACCGTTCAACAGTCGCCAAGAATGGTGCTTCATCACCAAACAATCGATTGATATTTTGTGAACACTCTTGTCGAGTGAGATCGTCTTTGAAATCATTGAATATCAGGGCTCGAAAATTTTAGAGCGTTTATTCCATCTTTCACAAAACTCACTTTATTTAAAAAATTACTAAAGAGAGGCAACAGCATATGCTAGCGGAATAGTAGCAGAAAATGCAAAACTGTTAAAGCAATCTACATATAATATATGTACAGTATATCAGAATTCAAATCGTACAGTTGCTCTTAAAACCGAGCTTTTAAAAATATATGTAAAAAAACACATTTATGGATGTTCAAATTCATAAATACAAATACATACTAAGATATATAGTCGTTCATCATTGAATGTGAGAATTTTAAGTTTCTGAGAATAATTTTGAAATTGCACTGGCAAATATATTTTTAATATTGGGTCTGGGAAAAAGAGATGGCATTGGTTTTAAAGAACAACAAGTCACAGCGACACCACCGAGGGCTCGTTTTTTAGATGACCTTCCCAACGTTAGTTTGAGCGTAGAAACATTGTAATCGGTGCAGTGGTTGGAAAGTTATTCGCACTTGAAAATGGAGAAGAATAATGAGAAATTTCGCTATATTAAAATATTACGATAAGGGGAAGAACGCTGCGCAGGCTTGTGATAAAATTTGTGCTGTGTACGGTGAAGGTATCGAAATCTGTTACGCGGAAATGGTTCGCTCGCTTTCGTTCTGGAAATTTCAATGTGAAAGATGAGTCACGCTGCGGTCGTCCAATCACTGAAAAATCTGATGAAATTCTTGAAAAAGTCCAACAAGATAAGCATATCAGCAGTGTCGATACTGGCATGGAGCTAGGCATTGACCACAAAACTGTTTTGAACCATTTACACAAAGCTGGTTACAAAAAAAGCTTGACGTATGGGTTCCTCATGAGTTGAGCGTGAAAAACATGATGGACCGAATTATCTGCGATGCGCTGCTGAAACGGAATGAAATCGAGCCGTTTCTGAAACGTTTAATAACCGGAGATGAAAAATGGATTACGTACGATAATCGGAAGCGTAAAAGATCGTGGATAAAGGATGGTGAGCCGTCACAAGCGTTCGCTAAGCCAACATTGACGCCAAAAAAAGTGATGCTGTGTGTATGGTGGGACTGGAGGGGAATCGTCCACTACGATCTACTTCCAACTGGTCAGACGATTGATTCTCAACTCTACTGTGCACAACTAGAGAGATTACGCCAGGCGATTGAAAGAAAACGGCCCGAATTGATTAATAGGAAAGGTGTTGTCTTCCATCATGACAACGCCCGACCACACACTTTTTTGATGACCCGTCAAAAATTGAGAGAGTTTGGTTGGGAAGTTTTGATGCACCCACCTTACAGTCCGGATATAGCACCCTCTGACTATCATCTGTTTCGATCTCTGCAGAACTCTCTCAATGGAATTAAGTTGGTTTCAAAAGAAGCCTGTGAAAACTACTTGATTCAGTTTTTCGACCAGAAACCACAGAAGTTTTTCACCGATGGGATCATGGATCTACCAAAAAAATGGCGAAACATTGTCGATAATAATGGAGCATATTCGGTTTAAATGAATTCGTCCACGCGCCATGCGGGGACCAGTTGAATTTTACTGAAAAAACGCCACGAACTTTTTCCCAGACCCAATATAAAGAGTATTTACTGCCTTGTGTATTGCATTTTTTCATTATCCGATCTATGGCTACCCTAATTCATCGTAATGGTATTTTAATATTAGAACTTCCTGCTCCTCAAGGGTTTCCTCCCGCATTACTTTGTAGAAATATCTGGGTTTAGTTTACTTGTGACTTTGTTCGAGGAATAACTATGTGCAGTAATATTAAAGTAAACCACACTATTCATTGTTTTAAATGTATTTTAGTGTTTTATTTTTGTTTTGCAATTAAATCTTTTTCCGAAATTTAATTTCGACATGAGTAAAAAAAGTGATGCATCACTGGAGAAAAAACAAGAATCAATGTCCTCTTGGAAATAGGAATATATTCGTGAAATAGCACAGAGAGGACATTTCTCGTTAAACTGTAATGGGAGTTGCCAAATTTAGTCAAAGAAAATATTTCCTGTACCAGCAACTATCAACAAATCTGCCGCCAAAACAGAACTGCAAGCCACGAGATAGTCTGGTTACCAAAACAGCAAAAGAAAACAAATGTCGTTTAAATCAACTCATCAAAACTTGAGAGAGGAGGGTTTAAACATCAAAATCAACTGTTCGAAGATGTTCGTACGAGACCAAACTGAAATGATGGTGATAAAAAAAGATATTGGCGGAAAGGATGATGAAAGAACGGTACAGTTTTCCCAAACTGTACAAAGATTACACAGCAGACGATTGGAAAAAGACAAACATCAATACTAAATCTCTTAAACCGCTTTTACGTATTTATTAATATTGTTGCAAAATTTCAATGTTTTAACCTTTTCATAGATCATCTTTAGTGACAAATCAAAAGTAGAGAGGTTAACAGAACATGCTCAATACGTGAGAAGATTAACATCTGAACGATTTAAAGAGGAATGTGCCACAAAGACAGTGAAAATTCTCCCTTTCGCTATGACAAGGTCATGTATCATAGAAGAGAGTCCAGAACCTCTTTACTTTGTCGAAAATACGATGAATAAAAGTAAATATAAAAAAATATTAAATGAGTGCTAATACCTTACCTTGATACTTTAGATGAAAGCAAAGACCCATACGTCTTTATGCACGACAATACCCCATGTCATAGAGCAAAATCTGTGAAAAGACAACTTAAATACAATAAACATGGGAATGGCTTGTAAATTCTCCCGATATACATATGTAGATCCTATTGAAAATGTATGGAATACGTTAAAACATATAGTTTTGTTTGATAAATTATTTCTATTTCTATTTTATTTCTATTATTATAGAGGTAAACAAATGATTTCTAAATCTTATTCTCTACATTAATCAACTACGTAACCTACGCTTTTCAAAAACAAAAAATCGGAGAATCACAAAGCAGATAATATTACTTAATTTTTTACCACTTCCAGATTGTTGATATACATATACAGGGTGCGGCGTCAAAATCCAGACAAAATACAATTTGAAACTCCCGCCGTTCTATACCACTGGTAGATGTCATCATAATCTCCAAACAGCCGTAATGTCGAAACCAAGTGCGGAGTCTAACCGAAGAGCCGCAATTATCAAAAGTGTTCGCGCTGGGCACTCAGCGACAGAAATCATTCAGTTCTACGGGTACCCGAGATGGACTGTGTATGATGTCATCGCTAAGTACGATGACGCGGAAAAGTCCAACGAAGGTTTTGCAACACCGGCGAGGAAAATCCACTCGAAGAAGCGCGTTGTCAGGACGCCTGACATCATTCAACTAGGGGCTCGGAAGCTGATTTTTGAGAAACCAGGGTAGTCGATCTTGGTGCAAGCGAGAAAACTATGCGTCGAATCGTTGGGGAGGACCTCCGCTATGAGTCTTACACAATTAAAGTGAGACAAATGCTTTCCGAAGCCGCCAGGACAAAGCGAGTTGAACGCTGCAACCATCTTTTGTGTTCCTTAAGAAACAATGCTGCCGAACGACTCAGGTTTTTTTCTAACGAGAAAATTTTTACAATCGAAGGAATGACTGTTAGCTCGCCCACGACCCTGAAAATGTTATCACTATTACTAGAACTAAATTTCTAGTGACTGTTCATGTCCTAGGTGTTGTCTTAGTGAGGATGAGGTCGTGCCACCACATTTCCTTAACAAAGGGGAAAATGTCACAAAAGAGGATTATTTGCGTGTTCTGACAAATGTAGTGAAACCGTGGATGGAAACTGTGTCGTCTGGCAAGTCGTATGTTTTCCAGCAGGCCGGTGCGCCCGCCCACATAAGTCACTTGCTGCAAAATTGGTTATTGGACAACATCGACATGTTTTGGTCGAAAGAATTCAGGTCTTTTGACAGCTCAGATTTGAGTTCTTTGGACTTCTATGTAAGGAGCGTAGTTGAAAGGGTCACGAACAAGTCCAAAGATTCAAAGAACGCATCATTAAGAGCCGCTATTGACGCGGGGTTCACCGATATGGACCGTGACACATTAAGGCGGGCCTGCGTATGCTTCGGGTCGGGAATGGAGACGGTCATTCAAGCAAGCGAGGTATATATTGAGCAAATGTGTTCTTTATGGCCTTTCAAACAATGTAGTTAAAAAATTTTGCGAACCTTTTCGTTTTTTCGATAAAAAAATGTTCGGAAAAATGTATAATTTGTTGGGATTTTGGTGCCACGTCCTATATGTATATGAGGTGGTACCCAAAAATAACCGGAATAGCAGCGCTGTGGATGGGGCTTGCCTAAAACGCATTCTTGCTGCTAGGTGCGCGTGATGCAACTTATTCTGCGTTCGGTGCAGTCGGTTCTTTCGCCGAATGAGATTGTTCTTGTTACAGTGCATTTTTTTAAAAATTTTTTTGTTTGCTCGTCGTTTTTTGTAATGTCGGACTTAAGTGAACAGCGTATGATTGTGAAATTTTGCTTTCTATTCTCTCTATTTGTAGGTTCTGAGAAGACAACAGACAGGGGAATGGTTTTTCACCATGACAATGCACCTACTCGCTCAGCCGTCTCAGTTCGCCAGTTCTTGGCTAAAAACAGAACCACTCCTTTGCCCCACGACCCCTACTCATCTGATCTTGCTCTGTGCTCTTTTGTTTCCACGAGTGAAGAGGGACATGAAAGGACATCATATTAACGACGTGGATGAGGTATCCAACAATGGAATCATTCATTAGACAAGTGTATACAATTAAATGGAGAGTACATTTAAGGTGTTAAGGTGATTTTGTAAAAAAAATAAAATACAGGTTTTATGGAGAAATTCTGGTTATTTTTGGGCACTCTCGAGTATGTGTTGTTGCAGTAGCTCCTATGACACATAGTTTACTTCTATTACTATGACACATAGTTTGCTTCTATTACAGTACGGTGCAATATAATACATTAAAATGATTAAGTAAGTATTTAAAAATGTTGATGATTAATGGATTTTATTTTCAACACATTCATCAATATGTAAACACCGAGGTATCGTACCTATTAGTAATTTATGAATTATTTAAGACGACTTAGACTTTATTTTGCATATTTTTTTAACATCAGTTTCTACTCGAGTTACGATATAATAAATTTGTATGTGTTGTTTTCAACTATTCATTTACAGAATATTTTAAATGCAGATTTATACCTTAATTGGTGTAATTGTATCAGTTACCATTCAATTGTATTCTTTCGAAAATGTATTGCTATATTCATTGTTTTCTGGACTACACCATAGTCAACACCCAATCACCTGCTAATCTCGTTCATTATCATTATACATCCACTCATCAGATTCTGCAATGTTTTCTGTTATTTTAAACAATATTCTGTAAGAGAGATGTATCAAAAATGTCGATCAGTATATCGACACTGCATGATCTCGGACATTTGCTATCTTTGTAGATTTGATAGCAAATGTCCGAGATGTTAAACAAAAGAACGTTGCATTAATTTCCATTACTTAACACTTAGTCATTCTTCAAACAATAAATTGTATAAAATTACTGAAATAACTAATTATACGTTTCCAAAACCATGAATGAGAAACGTCGAGTTCAAAATTCATTGTCCTATAAAGCAGGAACACAGTTTAAGCCCATTACTGTTTGTACTGTTGACAAACAAATTTATCAAGAATATTAGAAATAAAACATGTGATCTTCAAACAATAACAGGATATATATGTAGTAAATTAGAATCTAGGATATAATAGATTAGAACCTACCGATTGACAATTTATTATATGATGATCATATCTTTAATAGAAGATCTAGTAAAAAATATGGACCAAAGATATAAAATCGGACTTGAAATTAACACAATTCAAATCCATGATGCTTATGCAACAAGAAATATGATCGAAAATGGAATAAAGATATGGCAAGGAAATATTGAAGTATAAATAAATAATGGAGAAAAAAGGTTTGCACCTAACAAACTCAAGAAAAGCAAACAATGTCTGCTACATCTTGAGCAAAACGATATTCGAACAGACAAAATTACAAAATTAAAGGTTTATAATACCATATATATTATGACATATGCCACTGCATCCTGGATGTTAAAAAGAAAGCACAGAGATTATCGCTGCAGAAATAAAGTTATTAGGAAGAATAACAAGGAAAACAAAATACTGGGTCTGGGAAAAAGTTCGTGGCGTTTTTCCCGATAGATGGCATTGGTTGCCGATAAATAAAGAACAACAAGTCACAGCGACACCACCGACGGCTCGTTTTTTAGATGACCTTCCGAACGTTAGTTTGAGCGTAGAAACATTGTAATCGGTGCAGTGGTTGGAAAGTTATTCGCACTTGAAAATGGAGAAGAATAATGAGAAATTTCGCTATATTCTGCAATATTATTATGATAAGGGGAAGAACGCTGCGCAGGCTTGTGATAAAATTTGTGCTGTGTACGGTGAAGGTACTTTATCGAAATCTGTTGCGCGGAAATGGTTCGCTCGCTTTCGTTCTGGAAATTTCAATGTGAAAGATGAGTCACGCTCCGGTCGTCCAATCACTGAAAAATCTGATGAAATTCTTGAAAAAGTCCAACAAGATAAGCATATCAGCAGTGTCGATATTGGCATGGAGCTAGGCATTGACCACAAAACTGTTTTGAACCATTTACACAAAGCTAGTTACAAAAAAAAGCTTGACGTATGGGTTCCTCATGAGTTGAGCGTGAAAAACATGATGGACCGAATTAACATCTGCGATGTGCTGCTGAAACGGAATGAAATCGAGCCGTTTCTGAAACGTTTAATAACCGGAGATGAAAAATGGATTATGTACGATAATCGGAAGCGTAAAAGATCGTGGATAAAGGATGGTGAGCCGTCACAAGCGTTCGCTAAGCCAACATTGACGCCAAAAAAAGTGATGCTGTGTGTATGGTGGGACTGGAGGGGAATCGTCCACTACGAGCTACTTCCAACTGGTCAGACGATTGATTCTCAACTCTACTGTGCACAACTAGAGAGATTACGCCAGGCGATTGAAAGAAAACGGCCCGAATTGATTAATAGGAAAGGTGTTGTCTTCCATCATGACAACGCCCGACCACACACTTTTTGATGACCCGTCAAAAATTGAGAGAGTTTGGTTGGGAAGTTTTGATGCACCCACCTTACAGTCCGGATATAGCACCCTCTGACTATCATCTGTTTCGATCTCTGCAGAACTCTCTCAATGGAATTAAGTTGGTTTCAAAAGAAGCCTGTGAAAACTACTTGATTCAGTTTTTCGACCAGAAACCACAGAAGTTTTTCACCGATGGGATCATGGATCTAAAAAAAAAATGGGGAAACATTGTCGATAATAATGGAGCATATTCGGTTTAAATGAATTCGTCCACGCGCCATGCGGGGACCAGTTGAATTTTACTGAAAAAACGCCACGAACTTTTTCCCAGACCCAATAGATCAAAGAAGGTAATGAGGAAATACAAAACATGACAAATTAAGAAAAGGCCCAGAAAATAATGGAATAATAAAATATCAGAATTGAGAATTAAGAAAATTAGGAAAGATATCCTATAAAATGAAAAGATTAGTTCATATAGGACCATAACAAATGGGAGAAAGTCAATTATTGTAAAAAAAACTGATCAAGTATGATCTATCTCAACTTTCAAAAGTAGTAGATATGTATTTATCGTATATGCTGAGCTCAATTTTGTATACAGGTATTCTTCAAATAAGAACATAATGATATTACAAATAACTATGTAAATGACAAAGAAGTGAAAGTTTACAATGTCCTTAGAGCAATTTCACAAAATATATAGTATGGTGGAAAATAAATATTTTTTGAGTTTAAAAAGAATCACTCACATATTGCGAAGTCTAATATACCGATAGGTGATGAAGTTCTTATTAAGAAAAAACAAAACGATCGATGAAATCAAAACTGAGATAAGAGTTTTTTACGAAAACAAATCTCTATAGATTGCAATCGTAAAACGATGAACATCTGAGTTCAAACTTGATCGGACCATTACATTTTATGGATATTCACGCCCAAAAGACGTGTCTAATTAAAAAATTACATGATTTTTATTCTATGGTCGTCTAGTACCATACAACGTTAGATTATTTTCTTTGGGGCTAAGTGAAAACTCAAGCTTATAAAAAAATTCCTGGACGTGTATTCTCAAGAAACATTGATGTTAATTGGCCATCAAGATCCTGTGACTTGACACCGTTAGACTATTTTATTTGGAGTTATGTGAAAACTCAGGTTTATAAAAACAATCTACAATCAATTTCTGCTTTGAAAGATGAAATTATTCGTGTCATTGGTGAGATAGAGCCTCAATTATGTCAAAATATCATCGATAATTTTAACAAAAGAGTGGACGTCTGTGGAGCTGCAAGAGGAGGCCATTTGGCAGATATTATTTTTCGCATATAAATGTCATAACTGATACTTCAATTACCAATAAAAAGTTTTTGAAAGTGAATGCAGATTATGTATTTTATTTATTATTTAAAAAAACCGCGAAATTTGAAACACCTTTACTCTATATATATTAGATGTAGATAGAAAATTTGCAGATCGATAGTGGTCAATCGCAAATAATATAGGAGAATGTATCTTAATTAATCAATGTATTTTATTTGTTAAAATGAATGTGGAATTCAATAAAAACAATACGAACATATATATCAACCTGATATATTAAAATTCCAGAAAAGTCCGCATTATGAATTAATGAAAGTACGTAGCTCTACCGATACACATAGCATAAATAATTAAACTACTTTTGAACTGTACATAATTCTTTCTACCTTTTAAACGATTTCAATTCTTTTGACATGAAACAGTCCAAGTTTTTTTTAAAAATGATACAGTCAGTCACAAATGCGTTCGTACACCCCGTGGATGTTGAATATCATCAAATGTGAACATTTGGCTATAATAATATATTGTACAATCGGCTATTTTTTCAATTTAAAAAAGTGTTTGCTCTAAAAATTATATTAGCATAAAGTCAAAAGTAAGGGACGTTTTTATTATAATCAATTTCTTTTACCATTAATGAAATGTAATAAAGTAATATCTAATACGCATAGCAAACTGTGTGAAGATTCATTCATATTTACATATATTAAACGTAAAAGATGTTAGTATTAATTAATTGTTTTAATTCTTTAATTATTCCCTTTTTTATGTATATTTTGTAAGAAAAAAATCATATTAATTTGCATTTTTAACTCGTAAATTAACAATATAACAAAAATTGCTTAATTCTTAAGTTTTCAAGACTTAGTTTTAAAATTTCAGTTTTACACAATAATCTAGAGGAAAAAATAAATACCTGGAAATCAGTCTACAACATTCCTTAAACGCAAGGACCATTTTAAAATTACCACGGTACACGTCAAGGTCCATGCTATTCCTCTTATTCACACGTCGCATTCTTTTTTTCGCAAAAAATAGTTCAACTAAAGCTCTCTACATCCGTAGTCACTTTCAAACCGAATATGTAAAGGCGATGTAAGCGACTAAATATAAAGCAAGAATTAAACAAAATGAACAAGAAAGAACTTAAAAATAGTCGCGAAAGTGATCGGATTTTGCACAAATTGTTACTGCGACGGTTGTTTTCCTCACTTTTGTTGGCTCATTTCATTACCGGAACCGGTATAATTAAATTATAGTCCGAAGGAATGCTAGGCGCTAGCTTAAAGTACTACTAATCGCCAGAGAACCGAAACGAGTTGTTAAGCGAACGCAGAACAGCAAATGAAGAAGCGGACCGAGTTCGCGGAGACCATCAGGATACAGCCGAGGGTAGACAGATACTGGACTCTCGGTTTCAATTCTAGCACCTTTTTGATTCGAGTCGACTGTCTGTCGTCTGCCTTCTGTTAATGTATACAATATCTTCGTCATCGCATTCAGGACAGACAAGAAAAGATACATGAACACATAAAATATTATAATAAATTATACAATTTCCTGTTCCTTTTAGGAAGTTCAGGATCGGGATTCGTAGCATATTTATCAGTGGCGTAACTATGGGGGTGTTTAAAAGAAAATTATAAACGTCAAAGGTTCTGTGAACTGAAAAATTAATGCAAATAAGTATGAAATCATACACAACTGCTGGGCGCTTTTAATGTGAGTTATATGAATACACAAGGTGACTGATTGACACCGTTCGTTAGACGCGTTATGAGTAGTTTTTTATTTTTATTTTTCCTGAAAATTTTCAAGTAAGGATAAGGGCTCAGTTAAAGTCAAAGAAAATATTTTCGTAATGGCTGCAATTTCGATTAAAAAACTCGTTTATTTTAAATGGAAGGATGTACTTTTTAATTGTATACTTGAATTCAAATGTTGTACAGCGTATTCATAGTAGCTGCAACTTTTAACTTCCAAAAATTTTTTTCTTCAAATGAAATGCCCCATATTTTTTCGTACTCGATTGCAGACTTTATTACTATGTCAACAGATTATAGTATTCCCTATACTTATCGTTATTCCTCTCCGTGTTATAAATAATTTTTTATTGATTTTGGTAGAATGAGGCACAAATTGCAGTGGTTCCGGTTAAACCGGAAGGTGCTACCAAAAGTACAACTTTCATTTTAAAAAACATACAACCTGACAACGCGCAGTGTTTGGCTTTCGACGGTGTAAGACGAAGTGCAACACTGTGATTAATTATTTGCTGATGATTACAACTTAATTATCGAAATACGTATACAAAATACGAAAATTATTGTGGAAAGGAGTTATATTAACCTTTATTGATTGAGTTGGAAATATTAAATATTAATTTTAAAAATTCCTCAATAAGCTAAAATATAACCTCATATGTAAAAGGTTATTACTCATACAACAAAAAAGATGACTGTATTATTATAAACAGTAAGAACAAATAAAAAATATGGTAAACCGACAAAGTTGAACCTCTGAAAAAGAATGAAGTGTTGAACTTTATGAAAAAAAAACCTTCAAGGAAACTGTAAAATAGCAGAACTTAAAGCTACAGCTCTTATGCCTGAACACTATTTTATTAAAACAGTTAATAATTTGGGTTCACTTCTAAACGACTTAGATGGCAAAAGTCAAAAGCCTTAACAGACATAAAGAACTTTATGAATTATTCTTTTCTATTTAATTAGTATTTTGTAATTTGAAATTTGGGGGTTTTCTAAGGGAATTTTTACCACAGCTTAAAAGAGCTATGCCAAAAAAACAAACAAACGTCATTCTAAACCAGGTATGGGCAACCTTTGACATGTTGTGGGACCAACTTTGAGGTGCAAATACATTCGCAGAACGCGTTTAAAAGTAGTGCATTTTAAAGAAGTGTTCATAATTTTTAGCGATAGATATCAGACATGATGGTTTTTCAAAATGTCTCGCGGGCCGGATCAAATCTTACAGAGGCAGATCTGGCCCGCGGGCCGGTTGTTGCCCGCATATGTATGTTCTAACTAGATATTTAAAAAACAATATTGAGTACTTTGATAAATTTTACAGATACAGAATTTTCCTTATTTCTAATAAAGGGTTTTCCAATAAGGACTTGATAACTTTTTCAAAATAAAATGCAGACCATTTGAGATATTTCAAAAACTTTATTATCGGGTTGAAGTACAATCAAAACATTTATGAATGGAACTCGACTTCGTTCATATGGCCACCGCGGGCACGTTTGCAGAGGTCGATTCGTTGGACCCAATTTTCGATGACTCGGCCACACAATTCGACCGAAACGGCTGCTATTTCGCGTTCAATGTTGGCTCTGAGCTCTTCCAACGTTGTCGGCTTGTTGGCATAGACCAATGACTTGACGTAGCCCCAAAGAAAAAAGTCTAGAGACGTTAAATCGCACGAACGAGGCAGCCAATCGACTGGTCTATTTCTTGAGATAACACGCTCATCAAACTTAATCTTCAATAAATCGATTGTAACGTGTGCTGTGTGGCTTGTGGCACCGTCCTGCTGAAACCACATGTTGTCCAAGTCCATATCTTCCAATTCGGGCCAAAAATAATCGGTAATCATGGCGCGATAACGATTACCATTCACAGTAACGTGACGACCATTATCGTCGACGAAAAAATATGGCCCTATGACGCCGCCGGCATGCAAACCGCACCAAACAGTTATTTTTTGTGGATGAAGTGGTGTTTCATGAAGCACATGTGGATTTTCACCCGACCAATAACGCATATTTTGCTTATTGACGAACCCATTGAGCCAAAAATGTGCTTCGTCACTGAAAATAATTTTGCGATGAAATTGATCATCTTGGCGCATCTTTTCCAGAGCCCAATCGGAGAACGTACGTCGCTTCAAATGGTCCATCGGCTTCAATTCTTGAGTCAACTTGATCTTGTATGGGTGTAAACCAAGATCTTTACGCAAAATTCGCCATAAAGTGATCTGGGCGATGCCCAACTCTTGAGAACGCCGTGGAATTGACTGATTTGGATCATTTGCTACGGACGTTTCAACGGCAGCGATATTTTCGACACTTCGACCAACCCGTTGTATCACTGGCACGGCAACATCACACAACGAATATGTAGACTCAAATTTTTGCACTAAACTTGTTACTACTTTTCTACTAGGGCGAGAATTACAATCGAAAATCGAAGTTAACGCTCTTAAAGTAGCGGTCACCGACTCCGAATTTCTGTAGTAAATTTTTATAATTTGCAGACGTTCGTTCGTGTACTTTACCATGATGAAAATGTTAAGTTTACTGAATAAATTAACAGTGACAGTTCGATGATTAGTGAAAGGGTGCGTTCACAAATTGAATTAAAAGTTGTCAAGTCCCTATTAGAAAACCCTTTATAAGAAACTCTCAGTAACCTACACCAACAAAATTGTTATTGTATTAAGCTGACTTTCCAACAAAGTTCATAAAATTATCCACAATACACTTACGCCTTTAACTGTATGTAATTGAATCTTAATTGCTCATAATTATTCATTAGTTTGTTTTATTTTTTTCTTATGTACATACATGAAATATAGACGACGCCACTGATTTTAATGGACAATTGTGGTTATCGTTATTGAAACAATGATCGCAGAGAGAGATCTTTTTTTGCAACGCCGTGCGTCATTTCGCAATTAATTATTCTGTAAAGTGCTCTAACTATGTGGTCAAATACCGTCGGAATAGGAATGACATTGTAGTTGATTATATGTATTAATATTATGGAGCATTTGGTTATTAAAAATGGACTGTCTAATTGAGCTCTTCGTAAACACAATATTACTTTTAAAGAGTTGATAATTGCGTTCTATTTAAATCATGTCAGTGTTTTATCATCGGTCTTACGAACACAGAAAACTAAACAAATTACGTGGCAATAGTGTATCATTATTTTATACCAATAAACACAAGAATGTTTTAAATATTAACATTTTAAAACTATTTTTGTAATTATTGTTATAATACTAGTTGTGAAAAGTTTATTTACTGTAAAGAGTTTTTGTAACCACAACTTTCAACATGACATTATAGCAATTATTTTTTTTACATCTAAATGATTCCATTAAAAAAATCACAGCACACTATTTTACAAAACATAGGCCAAATATATAAACAATTTACATGTACATAGTTTTATTTTCTTCTTCTCTTGCTGCTAACAAAAGTAAATTTTTGTATTTACTATTTTAAGAAATTATAATACGTATAACTCCAATTATCCTGATTAATAAGGACCAAGGTCGGTCCAGAAAATCAAAAATCCGGATAACTTTATTTTTTATTGTAGTCAAGTACGAAAAGATATAAGGCAAACTTTAAAAAACTATTAACGTACATATGTATGCATGTATTTCTTTCTATAGTTAGAGCCATCAAAGTTTGCCGGTGTATCAATAACATTGCAAAATACGAACATATACTGGAATTTGATTCATCGGAAACTTAAATACTTAGTAAAACGATTTTAGTTTTTAAAAAGTATTTTTATTCTGATTCACTATTTACACATGAGTATCGAACAATAAATGCTTAAAATCTAATCTTGCACCTATTTATATTAATCGTATTTCTGTTTTGTCTTAATATCCCCTGTAAACAATAAATAGTTTCTGCGGCACACAATTGGTTATTCATAAGCATATAAATAAGAGTATTTAAATATCAAATACACATATAGACAGTCAATAATTCATCTTACTATAAATATGTTAATTATACAAATATATGAATAGCAGACGGGTATGTAACTGACAGACGCTTTGTGATATACATGTATATACACACATACGTACGTTCAACCTAATTTCAATTGATATGTTTAGTTCTTTTTTGTAGATCAGACATTCAGACAAAATATATAAATAATATTATTTAATCGCTTCTTTAGATTTAATCGAAAATATTGTTATGGCTAGCAGTACGACAAATGACATAATGCACGCATGTGTCACCCTATAAACGTGTAAATATTCTATCCAATTAATAAACATATGTATAGGCAATGGTTATTCGAATATGTTAAATTTACAAGAACAATGAATAATTCTAAATATGTAACTGGTAGTCACATGTGTGTTACGCGCTACGTCTTGTCAAGAAATCACATTTGTCACGTATAATACAGATAAACTAGTGTTTTGACTTTTGACTTATGAAGTTTGTCTTTTCTGCGGTTCCGATATTGTTATCTTCCTGTATTTTACCGAGGAGAGGCGGCGGAGAGATTCCACCGGGACGAAAAAGACCAGGACTGGCGAGCGGGATAAGACGACGGTGAAGAACGATTCATCGGCCTCTCTACCTGAAGGAATGTGTGTGAAAGAGTATTGGACATTAAGTGAATGAAGCATACAAGTGGCGGACTACTTCCGCAGGAATTGTAAATAATATAATATCTAAGTACAATACACGTGGGCTAGGCCCCATTTAGAGTTGTAACAAATAAGATTAGCCTAGGTTAGACAGTTAGTTTTGCATTAAACCAAAGTTAAGGTTAGGTTACATCCGGTGTAGTGCCACAGGCGGAGCACCGGATTCTAGGACAAGTATTGTCATATAATTAAGTTTTATTAAATAAACGTGTATTTTACCGCTATCTGCTGTTGTTCTAACAGCTAATTTATTATATTTATTTCATCCTTGTAAGTTTACACTTAGGTAACCTACGTAGGCAGCTTTTACATTTGTTATTTATAAGTTTACAGGGTGGGTATATAATACATTATCGCATCTGCAGGCAATATAAATATGGCATTTAATCTGATATCCTCATTTCCTATCGACATCTTATTCTAATTACTAAGGTTGATATATAACTTAGTGATTAAGTTAATCAACAGGCTCCATCAAATTCAACGACATCTTATTTCATACGACAGTGATCACACGATCAGAAAACATTCTTTTGTTTATGCCTATATATACATATGTATTACATTTACATTTAGAACAAGTCTACAAAATCGCTTTCTAATTGCCAAGTTGAATCATTTCAATATGAAGCAGTTTAAAGACGGTCTTCTTAATTTTCCATCCACACAAAGTTCCGAAGCGTGAAAGGTATCGTTACGAAAAGGCTTGTTTCCCTTTTCCATTTCTTCCCCGTTTCACTTGCTCCGTCCGATGAATCCACGTTAACGGGGTTGTCCACAATTTCGCTATCAGGCATGTTGAGGCAGCTGGAATCGGAAAAGTCGCATATTAACCATTCATTTATATCATCCACATCGGGTTGTGATGAACCAAAAATTTGGGTGACAGTATATGCTAGTTCATTATTTGTGCCTTTTGATTTCACATCTCTTTCATTTTCTATCTCACTGATTATTTTTAGCAATGCTCTGTTCAGTGTTCAAGTGATTTCAAGCATATGCAGCCATATAAGGGTATTCTTTAAAGTCTATAAACCTTTAGAAATCCATAACTTGATCTTGGTCATCAAAGAGAAGCAGTTTACGAAGGAGTCCTTTTCTACAATGGAGTTTCATACACTCGATAATGCCCAGGTCTAGGCTGTATTAGTAGCAGGAAGACTGAAAATTGCCCATTTTTTCGCTCTAAATTTTCAGGAGATGATGCATTATCTAGGAGCAGCAAAACGGTCCTTCCAAACCGGTACTTTTCTAGAATATTTGAATTTGTAAAATGAATAATCTATCATACCGCTGTAGAAACACGTCACAGTTCATCTAGTCTCGCTATTGGTACAATGTACCACAGGAAGATTTTTAATGTTCTTGAATGTTCTAGGTTACTTTGATTTCCTAATAATAAACGAGAAAAATTTGTGAGTTCATGTTGAATTTGAACCAAAAAATCGAGATGTGCGCTTGCTTTACACGCAGATAATTATGGCAATGTTAAAGTAACAAGAAAAGCAACTAGTAAAAAACTTAGAAAATTTTGGAAATAGAAAATAATCGACACGAAATCTCATCTCTGATATAGACAATTTGAATATGGTATATTCTTTTTTTTTATTATAATACATAGCAATAAAACATAATAAAAACAAATAAGGAGAAAAAGTTTTACAGATATTGATAATTAGTTTGTTTTAACTTTTACGACGTTTTAATTTATTTAAATGTGTTATGAGAAATTTATAATTTAAAATAGATTACTTATGTGATTGTATGTAATTATAATCAAATATAATAGTGCTTTTTAATGTAACTAACGTGTGTGAAAAATGATTTAAGATGCATAAAACACCAAACTTGTAATGAGAAAAATCCAATAAATAAGAAAACATGTTTTTTAATGCATTTTCCGAAGTAACAGTTCACATTGTGAGTATACAGAATGTAAAAAAATATGTCAAGATTTACTTTTTTTTCATAGTTTTAATAATTATTAAATATTTAATTGTAGTTGGCCCTGGGGAAACCCAAAAAATTATTATTGGCGAAAAAATAAAGAACTTAATATAAAAAAAGTGTTTAACTGTAGGATTTCTCAATATAATACACTCCGCGCAACATGAATAGGACCAACTGCATATATGACATTTGTAGTTGGTATAAACATGGTAGCGCGCTGGAATTGTTATTTTCGAAAATAAGAGGGTTGATAAAAAGATGTATGTAGGTACCAAATATAATTTTTGTAAAAGTCAGTGCAAATGTACGTTACTAATGACAATAAGTAGAGTAATTAAACGCCACTTGAATACGACCAATCTACAAAATAAAAGATTCGTTTGCAATAACAAAATACTTTATTGTTCAATAATGAGTACTTTTGCCATTATTTCTTATAACCTCAAATAGTCGGGATGGAATGGAATTATACAGGGTTCTCAAGTAGTCAACGGGAAGTTCCGCCCAACTTCGTTTCAGCGCCTGCTCTAGTTCGTCAGCGCAACTGAATTGGGTAGCATTGGAGTACAATTTACGCGACAACCATTCCCAAACATTTTCTATGATGTTCAGGTCGGGGGAGAGCGATGGCCAATCGAGAACCTCCATGCCTTGTTCTTGAAACCAGCGTCGAACAATGCGCGCGGTGTGAATACTGGCATTATCGTGTTGGAAAATAAATGGCCCACCTGCCATAACGTTGGAAAATTTGTCTTTCACCTGTTGCAGCAGCTGGACGTACTTTTCCGAATTCTGTCTGCCCTTCATTATTACTAAATCAACAGGTCCGTTATAGGAAACAGCTCCTCATACCATGACTGAACCAACATCGGCTCGCCTTCGTGACTGAATCACTTCATCTTTACGTAAATCGTGGAAATAATAAGAAAACCCATCCGGGCCATCTAAATTAAACTTCTTCTCGTCACTGAAAATAACAGTTTGCCATTCTCTTGTCCACCCCATTTTTGCTCGAGCAAACTGAAGACGTGCAGTGCGCTTAAATTCCCTTAAAGGAGGCCGTCGTTTAATTTTCAAACGTTTTAAATGCGGACAGGTCTTCAGTAACTTCTGTACAGTTCTTACCGATGCATTCGTTCCAACGTTATTCGCGATTTGTCTTGCCGTTAATGCCGAATTCGATGCTTCGCGTAATATGGCTCGACGTTCTCTCTTAGTTGTAACGGATGTTGTTCGCCCTTTAAAACGTTTTCCATAATTTTCGGGATCCCTAATAAAATTGTTTACAACCTGGTGTGATCGACTTATTTTCTTTGCAGTAGCCCTTGAGGAATACCCTTCTTGATGGAACGCTTTAATTTTTCCAATTTCTTCCATACTTAAGCACTTCTGTCGTCCCATCGTTGCACAATACCCTTAATTACAGATGTTTGTTTATCCGGATACACGTTGTAACTCGACACTCATCCGGTAGCTTACTATTAAATACTGGTCGTATCCAACCGGCGCGGTGCATTTTATATGTATGTGGTACTTACGTCACCCAATGCATAACGTTGGGCACTATTGCGCAATAATGCGTATTATTTGCCATATCATACCATTACAAACTTGCATTGCATTTTTAGTAAATGAATTGTTTTTCAAACCACCGAAAGCTTGCAACAAGTCGGGTGGTCCTATTCATGTTGCGCGGAGTGTATATTTTTGTTATGAATGCTAAATTATTGTATGTATCTATGTTAGAACAATGAGATCTGTCTCGGGCATGGATGTCGGCAAAACTCGGTGGATATTTTTATTTAATTTCTTTATATAAAAAATTATGTTCTATTCAATTTTAACTGTTTGTAACTTCAATACATTATACCAAATTATTAAATACTCAAATATCTCTTACTTGTGATTTCATTCTTTAGTGAAAATATTTGTCAATTCGCAGAATACTGAATAAAGTTTTTATTAATAAAAATTGTATTCAAATTTGAATCTAATTTCCTAACTCTATTAAGATAGTCTACTAAATAAAATCATGTCAATACTTTAAACTGGGTAATATATTAATATCGAACACATAAATAAACAAATAAACCACATCATTATACATTAAAATTAGACAATTAAAACTTATCTCATATTTAATTTTGAATTCTTATTTAATTAAATTTAAATTATATAATTACAGGTATTTGAACGATGAAATTATGTTTATTAGAGAACTACATTTAAACTGAATTGAATATATAGTAGGCCTTTAGAAATCTTAAAAATATGAAATCGCAAATAACTTTAAAATTAATAACTGATATTTTTTACAACACACATAATATAAATAAGAAATTGATTATAACTAAAACATAATTAATAACTTATCTGGATATATCAAAAAGTTCATCTTTCTTTGCATCCCGTTTGTCCTTTTTCCCAGTAGAGCTCGTTTACAAATAATTCTTGCCACTTCTGCTTCAATTACGTTTCGGACATAGCCTCTCTACGCATACATGGCTTATGTGTCCATTATACTGGTTTTAAAAGTTTATAACGTTTATAGATTTATATTTTCTTTAACACTATTTTTTAACACACTAGAAATTGGTTTACATATTCTCTTAATTCAACTGAACTTTATCACTTTACCAGTTTATTTATGGTAAGTAATATGTTTGTTAAAAGTAATCATTCGAATATTAATAACACTCTGTTGGCTACATATGTTTCAAGAATTCACCTATTATGAGGTAAATTTGTGTTATTAACGAACAATTCCTTTGTAGGGTTTATGGTACCTTTTCGGTACAGAAAAATAATCAAAAACCATTGCCGCCCTCTATCGTACAACACACGAATGTATTGAACGACAGACCGAGAACGCGTTTATCTCGCATGTCGGCAACAAAGTTACCAGAGTGTATGTAAACAGATACTTGCTATCTCGGCGATTTGCCAAATAGATGAATGTTAAAAGGAATCATTCAAATATTAGTAACACCCTGTTTACTCCATATGTTTCAAGGATTCACCTATCGTCAGGTAAACTGGTGTTATTCATCATGTGCCTGACTACACACGCTCTGGCAATTTTGTTACCGATATGCGAGATAGACCCATTCTCGTTCATTCAATAAATTCGTGTGCTATACGCTAGAGGGAAGCAATGTTTTTTCAAGTAATATTTCTTTGACTTTTATCAATGTCACATATTATTTTTTCAAGTTTAATTGATAAATTAATTCTTAAATCTTTCTTTACTTTTCACCATGGTTACATAAGCACTTGTCTGGGAATGAACAAGATTTCCTTTTAACTGCTATATATATATATTATATATATATATATATATATATATATATATATATATACAATATATCCTTGGACAAAAACGAAACGATCATCAGCAAATCGACAAGATACAAATAAAAAAATTTGAATGTCGTTCTAGTAGATCAAATTTGAAAATAAAGAATTGTTTTTGTTTTTGAATAAAAAATTCATATTTCAAATCATTCAAATAAAATATCTAAAAATTCAATTCTTACTTGCCAAAAGTCAATTTAAGTTCTTAAAATATTTTATATTAAAGCATTATACTTTCATATTTCCCTTTCAAATTTCATTATAGGACTTCTATTCTTATATAAAATGCTAACTTTGAAAAATCCTCTAAAATAAATACATATATTATACATATGTATAAGAGATATTCTATTTGTTTGATTTGAGTTATACCTTTTATTAACTTGATTTACTTTAAAATCAATTCATTTCAATAACAATACTCTCCTTAAATGATTTTAAAGGTCACATTTAAATTCTTGTACCAAAATATTATACTTTATTCCAATTAGTCGATAGATTTTACAATAACCTTCTACTTATTGACAATAACAAACTATTATCGTATACATGAATTGATTCTAAATATATATTTTTTTGGCTCATGAGTTCTATATATGCTTATACATAAAGATATAATAAGTTAAATCAACAACAATTACAAATATTTACAAAATATCCCGAATTTATATGTGGTTTAAGTGTGTTGAATTTAAGAAATTTCAGATAAATATAGACTTACGGATATATCAAATAAGATTATTATTGTGTTTAATAGAAAGTACTTAGGTTTAATTTAATTCTTAGTGTGATAACATGACTAATTATGTACATCCAATATAGAGTTTTATTCCGATATTCACTATTCATATACGAGGTTCATTTAAAATTTCTCTAAATGTTTAGTACTTTTTCGTGACTAAATACGAGGGTAGTTTGACAAGTAGTGAGAATGGAAAAGAAAAACGAATTTTTTAAATACAAAATAATTTTTATTTTTCAATATATTCTCCTAAAAGAGCAATACATTTATTCCAACGGTGCTCCAATGCCCTTATGTCATCTCTAAAATGCGATTCCGGAAGACTTGCAAAATACTCATTTACGAAGATGATAAACTCGTCGTTAGACGAAAATTTCTTTCCACCTAGTGCTGTTTTCAATTTTGGAAAAAGGTGGAAGTCGGAAGGGGCGAATAAGGAGCATGCGGTGCTAATTGGAAATGCAACTCGTGGATTTTGGACATCGCAACTGTGCTGGTATGCGAGGGAGCGTTGTCTTGGTGAAACAGAATCCTTTTCTTTGCCATTCCTGGCCGTTTAGTACGAAACTCAACATTTAATTTTTGTAGAAGTTCTGTATAATATTGTCCGTTTATTGTGGCACCTTTCTGAAGGTAATCAATGAGCAAAATGCCCTTTGAATCCCAAAAAATTGATGCCATCACCTTGTTTGTCGATAAAGTGGTTTTCGCTTTCTTTGGAGGTGTAGAACCACGTTCTAACCATTGTTTTGACTGTTGTTTAGTTTCGGGTGTACGGTAGTGTATCCAAGTTTCATCGCAAGTAATAAATCGCCTACGAAAATCAATCGGATTCCGCTTATAAAGGTCCAAATACTTATTGGAAATGCCCAAACGAGTGAACTTTTGATCGGTCGTAAGCAATCGTGGCACCCATCTTACCAAAAGCTTGGAAAGGCCCAATTCTTTCGTTAAAATGTGGTGTACGCGTTCTGTTGAAATGTTTACCATGTCTGCTATCTCTCTCACAAATCCATAATATTATTTATGGATTTTTATAATCATTTCCTTAGAAGTCACTATTTTGGGTACTCCAGAGCGCGCTTCATCAACACAGCTTATTCTACTACGTTTAAATTCATTTACCCATCTACTTATTGTGGCGGATGATGGAGCAGATTCACCTAATGTTTCCCGTAACTCATTGTATATATAGAAAGTTATAAGTACCGCCTACTGTAACCTGAAGATGATTTATGCATTTAGATCTATTTTTAACATTAAATTAAAAAAGGCTCTGTGTGACTTACTGGTGCTCTCGTTATTTAACTATTGCCTACCTGTGTATGGCCCTTGTTTGGATTTCGATGATGTGGGACGGGTTCAGAGAGTGCAAAATTCGTGTGTGCGATACATCTTTGGTGTTCGTAAGTATGAAAGAATATCACATAAATTAAAAACTTTGCGGTGGCTGAATATGCGAAATCGCATTGCTTTCCATTCTCTGAACCTTTATCATAAAATACTTTTGGCAAAGTGTCCTCCATACTTGCTGTATAAAATTAGGTTTCGGTGCGATGTGCATAATATCAATGTAAGAAGAAAGAATATGATTGGTCTACCTAGATACCGCACAGCTTCTTTTTAGAAGATCTTTCACGTATAATATTTATTACTATTACAATTCTTTGGATGATCACTTCAAGTCCATGGGATTGGTGCCTTTCAGGCGTGCTATATTTAATTACCTATTTGATAAGCAGTCTTGTGTGTGATGTCTCTCCATTGTTAACTTATTCTTGTATGCTAGGGAATTTTTTATATTACTTTGTTTAATTGTAATGACTTTGTTGGGTTACAGTTGTGTGCACGGGCAGAATAATTCAATTAGGTTAGGTTTTTATTAGTTCTTAGTATTAGGCAATTACTTTGTTATTTGTATTTCTTTATAACTTTAAGGGTTTGGTGTTAGAGCAGGGGATGACTTCTAGTCATCCATCTGAACCACCCCTTAGGATTTTCCATTCAGTTGAATTTGTATTTACATTACTTGTATAATTACTTCTTGGGAAATAAAGGCATATTATTATTATTATTATTATTTTGGGTGCTCCAGAGCGCGCTTCATCAACACAGCTTGTTTTACCACGTTTAAATTCATTTACCCATCTACTTATTGTGGCGGATGATGGAGCAGATTCACCTAATGTTTCCCGTAACTCATCTTTTATTTCGGCAGCTTTCATACCCTTAATTACGAAGTATTTAATCACCGCACGATACTCTGCTTTTTCCATTTTAACAAAACGACGTGTTGGTTCTTTTTCAATCGGCTGTCAAAAATAAACTAATCAACCGATTTATCTAAATATCGGAATGTAAACATAAACAGGCAACCTAAATTACAGTGCATTTGTTTTACCAATTAGAGCGCCACCTATGTGTCATTCTCACTACTTGTCAAACTATCCTCGTAATTAATATATATATATATATATATATATATATGTAAGATTCTCGGGCTCTCCGCGATGTTGGACAGAAGTTCTCGAAAGAATCGGCGTCTCGACATTTCGAAAACCTCTGAATCGTCTTCGTCAACTTGAAATTGGCCAGTTTCAGGTTGACGCTTCACTACGAAACAACTCGTGAAGAAGATGATTGAGATGTCATCGAAATGTCGAGACATCGATTTTATCGAGGACTTCTGGCCAACATCGCGAAAACGTTGAGAATATTACTCATATTTACAACTGCGAGAACTTCCATTCGAATATGTCTATATATATATACAGGGTGATTTTTTTAAAATGTTTTGTATGGGGATCTCAGAAACTACAACAGATACAGATTTGGTTAAATGGGAAAATACGAACTTGGCTTAGCTCTGCTGTTATTCTTTAGCAGAAAACTAAATTGCTGCTTTTCTATAACCTTCATTTTCTTTAAGCTTGTATAACTACTTTACTATTAAATTTAGAGAAAAGTGTAAAAGGAAAAGTTCGTAGCTATACCATCTATCAATTAGTGTTAACTAATTTTTTTATCGAACTTACGCTTTTGACCCCAACTTTTTTTTTTAAATGGCACCCATAGTTGGCTATGACTTCATTAAATAGAGTTTCTTTTCCCATTACAAAAATGTATGTATAATGTGATGTAACTGGCGCGCCATTATTTTGGATATTGAGAGGAATTGTGCTACGATGTTATTTTAATTTTTTGTTTTGTAAACAGTATACAAAACAAAAAATTAACACTTCTTTATCTGTTTTGCATATTGTTTTGTATATACACATTATCATTTCAAATTGTTCTACACCATTCGGGTCAGAATAAAATTATCTATCTAAAGCATAAAAGTATTAAGTATACAAGCCTTTCGTACAGACTTATTAAGTTATTCTTAAAAATAAATAGGAGTAAATATCATAATTACATAAGGGCTTCTATATATTTACAATGACTAATGTATAAAATAATAATGTACACGGATGCATGTAACATTTATCTAGAAAACATAAACAACTGAAATATAGTTTTTATCAAATATGTGGTGCGGTCTCAAGTAGATAAAAATATTATTAATACAAATGAGTCATGCAATAATATTAATATTATACTACATATGTTAATTCAATTTTTGTTTAAATATTAAATATCTGATAAATGCTGTTTACAAATAGTAAAGAAGAGGATAACTCTTCAGTAAATGCGTATGTTGCAGAACATATTACAAAATATTCAATGCAAAAAGGGTGATTTTTTTATATAATGTAAATTATTTTTATACAAGTTATATAAGCTTAGATGTAATTTGTCTTTACAAACATTTTAAATCCAGAGACTTAAATGAAATTAAAATTTAGAAAGTATATTCTTTCTAGACATATTTGTTGTTGCCTAGATATTTTATGCGAGGCGTGTTTTTTAAGTAAGGGCCGTTTGAAAATAAAAAACAAAAGAAATAAAATTTTCAAAAACCAAATTTATTTTCAGTTCCTACATACATTTCTCTATTTTTCAACATAGCTGCCAAGTTTGTTCAAACACTTATCAAACAACTAGATTTTGAATACTCTTTTCATAGAAACTTGCCGCCTGCTCCGATAACCAAGAGGTCACGGCAGTTTTCGCGTCTTCGTCATCGTTGTAGTGGTTGCCGCCTAGATGATGAGATTTGAGATAGCGGAAAAGATGGAAATCGCTCGGCGCAAGGTCGAGGGGAGGAGGTCAAAACTTCTAGGCCAAAAGAGTCCAATAAAGCACAGATCTGAGCTGTGGTATGAGGCCTTCCATTGTCATGGAATAACCAAACTCACTCTGACAGCATGTCGCGTTTTTTGTTTCGAATCGCTCTGCGTAGCTTTCGTGGGGTTTGGCCGTAGGCTGCCGCATTTATGGTCGTTCCGTGTTGCATGACTAACAAAATATCATGGCTATTCCAAAACACGGACGCCATGATCATTCGCTAGGACAGTCTGTTTGGCCTTGACCCTTACAGGAGAGTGTGTGCGTCTACACTCCATCTATTACTTCGATTCGAGCATGACATATGAAACCCACGTTTACCCCCATTACGCTACGACTCAACATGGCGTCACCTTCTTCGCTATAACGAGTCAAACAATTCAGCGAACACTCAAATCTCTTGCTTTTGTGGTCCTCCGTTAGGAGTTTAGAGACCCAACGGCCTTTACTTAAAAAACACGCGTCGTACATTATACTAATTACTTGCATTAATTAGAATTTAAATATGTAGCATGAAAATTATTTTTAACTGTTTATAACTATTTGATTATTACCGAATTAGGAAGTAAGTAATTGAAGTTTACATTGACAGATGGCTTTAGCTAAATTTTTAGATTGTCATTTGTTAAAAGAAAGTGTCGATGAGTTTTGTAGATATTATTTACAGTCGAGTGAAAAGTGAAAAAAGGTTTTTGCCATATTTCGCTTTTTTCTGCCGCAAAGGAATAAAAATGCGTCGCAACCTTCTTACGGTATTCTTCGCAGATAGTTTTCAGACCACGTTTCGAATTTTGTTCTATTTCTTCAATAGATTCAAAACGAAGCAGTCGTTAAAGCCGTAGCAATGGAAAAGTCACATAGTTCTAAAACCAACCAATCGCAGTGGCTGCAGCTGAGTGATATGGCGCATTGTCACGATGAAAAGACACAAGTATCTTTCCATAATTCGAAACGTTTTAGATGTATGACTTCGCACAAACGACGCATAACATACAAATAATATTCCTTGTCAACAATTTGTTTGTTAAAAGAAAAATATAGTGCATTATATCACGGTAATCAAAAAAAAGAAACTGTTAAGATAACTTCGATTTTTAAACGAATTGGGCGTGATCCTTTCGGTACTGCTTTAACTTTAGCACAATATTCACTGGATTGATCGACTGTTCAGCATAGATACACGCCTTGTCGCCCATAATGATGTGTTTCATGGCAGCCCAACACCCATTTTTTTTAAACTGACAGATTTTGGAATAAATCAAGATAAAACACGTCTGAGACCCAAATTTTCATTCGAAATTGCTTGGACTGATCCAAATGATATCCCAGTATATAATTTTGATTAGTAACTGACGATTCCTGAGTACGAGATCTTTTATTTCCTTAACACGATTTTCATCAACTGATGTTACAGGCTATTCATATCACTCTTCTTTTTCAATGCATTCCTTGCCTTCTTTAAATATTTCTTCCTTTAATAAACCAACTTACAATATCTCCATTGTTTATTGCAAAATTACATTTCGTAAAATAAAGAAAAATATTTGTTTCCTTTTTCTTCTTGAAGTAAACCGTGATACTTTTATTGCTACTCACAATGAATTTGAGCATTCCTACAATTTACGCCATGATCGTGTTTCATCTAGTCGTTCCAGTTCGAACCTGTCCTTTTAAACCTAAGTTCGATTGCTTTAATAGATGCTCCTAGTTCGCAATTTATAAAAAAGTAGGTTCACCTGAAACAGGTTCTAGAAAGACGCGAAATTGCACTGTATTACTTTTAGCACATCTAATCCGGAGTTGGGAGTTAATTTTGCTAAGCGATTTCGGAATTGAAGCCAAATGCATATGGGAAGTATACATGGGAACGAGAAACAAAATACCTGTTCTCTTTCACTGGCTATGATTATGACGGTATATAAAATCGAAAGAGAACTGTCAACTTAGTTTTTGCATTTGGTTTGGAACTAAAACCAGAATGAATGCACCTTATACGTTCAAAAGGTAAATTGCATTATCTCTAGCTCCATCTTGCCATGC
Organism: Dermolepida albohirtum; assembly: GCA_031893035.1. Classification (NCBI taxonomy): domain Eukaryota; kingdom Metazoa; phylum Arthropoda; class Insecta; order Coleoptera; family Scarabaeidae; genus Dermolepida; species Dermolepida albohirtum. Next base: position 653,531 of record JAVIWB010005970.1, read on the forward strand.
AATCAAAACATAGGTTGAGAATTTTTAGATAATATTAAAACTATTCAGGTTTCGTACATAGGTTTGTTCAACGTTCTGCTCGGAAACATGCACTACTTTTACACCTATCTGAAACAATTATCCATTGAATACCAGAAGTTAAAGTTTCATCTACACATAATTCAACTTATAAAGAACTTGAAAGCAACGGACAATGGGCGTGAGGGTGTGGCGATAATCTGAAAAAAATTATGAAAAAACTCAATGACTAGTCCAGTTTCAATGAATGTGGATGTAAAGCGAAATACATTTCCATGTAAATAATTAGTCAACAAACAGAACTTCCGGTATTGGTCGCCTCGAAACCTTCTTAAATTACACGACGCCCTTGACCCCATAGCCCCAAAGTTACTGTTTGATATGCCGGCGGCATAATAAAGTTGCATTTCCTCGAAAATAAGAAAGGAAATGCAACAACTGTCACATCAGTTCGATATGTTTTAATGCTTAAAACTTTTGTGAAAGAACAACTCGAAAAGTTCTCTGAAATGGATAATCCGTTGTTTTATCGAGATGATGTCACCGACCGCTCTACGAAAATATTAAGGGCAGACTTTCGATAATTGATAGTATGCGATTTTCTCTTGTGCGTTCAGTTTAAGATCAAAACGTGGAGTACTCGACCAACGCGTAGTTGAAAACCAGAATTCAAGAAGAAATTTGAGAGGTTTCGACAAAAGTGTTGCAAAGTACCATACATAATCTTCACATTCTATTCGAGAAGTGCACGCAATGGGATGGAACTAAGAAGTATTTTATATTGCCACCTGTTATTTACAACTTAGTTCGTTTATTGAACAAATTAATCACGCATTACCTTTATTTGCATTTAAATTATATGTACATATGTAAAACATCACATATGTTCAACCAAACAATACATAGCGTCTGCAGTTGTTTGCAACGTTATCACTGTTATTACCGATGTAGTATTCTATATTCAAATTTGGCGCCAGGCGACCATTTGGCGACTTCAGACTGCTAAAATCGTCCCTTCTCCCTCCCTCACAGTGCAGTCACAATATATCAACACAGAACGGGGTGGCGAACATTTCCACTGTAGCTAGAACAATTAATACAAGGCAAATAACATAGAATACTGACATTTAGAACAATTAGGGGACTGTGATCCGCAGCAACCCTTTGTAGAAGAAGACTAGTTTTAATTTTGCTGCTTTCCCATGCCCAAAATTCATACTTCAACGACTTAAACTTTTTAAGTGAAGAACATATATAATTTGCGATCGAGTACAATAAATACTCTCTGAAGTTTAATGCAATGCGTAAGGAATACATAGACACAATAACCAAGACTGGTTTGCGATTAAACCATATCATAATACAACTGGACTTAAATACAAAGTGCATATGAAGGACAATAAACATCTTCTCGGGACAGATATATTTATAATTGCAACCAAGCAAAATAAACGTTCTTTGAGGACAAATATGTATATATACATTTAGCAGCAAGTCAGAATTCTGTTAAGAATTAATGCCTAGTTACAAACACGTTGCGCAGACAGTATTTGTATTTGCTAATAGTCTATGTAAATATATATTTATTATTATAGTTATTGAAGAATTTCTGTGTTTTTTATATACAAATATTTTTATTCTCTACAAATAATAACAATAATAATTTGAAAGTGGAAGTTATTCTTCTTTTCCTGATCCAGTTTTTATAAATATACATATGTACATCGAATATATACGACTCATGAAATTTCATAATAACCAAGGCGTGTAGTTGACAACTTCCCGTGTAAGTTCACCTTAATTATATGCAAATTAATTTGTGTTTTTAACATATCCTCCTTTGAAAATTTCTTATAAAAATTTAAATATGGTTCTTACTGATATTATTTATTATGTTGTTTGTTTGTTTACTACTAAGCTTTGCCCATGTATTCCTACGTATTTTTGTTAAGTGGGTTTTTAAAATAGTTTTAAAGAAAACAAAAATCAAGTGTGTTTAGAAAAGTAATTTTAAACCCATGCCGTTATAAATTGTGTTTTATATATCAAGTTAATTACAAAATGAAGAATTCATCAAAGTTGCAAATTAATTGCTTCATGTCCAGATAATCTTTAGCTGTATAAGTATTTTAACACTAGAATTAAACAGATTCTAAAACGTGTGTGCGTTTTGTTCAACCTCTTTTTCATTAATGAATAATCATAATTATCAACTTGTGTCCTTCTGGTACAAGACCTTTTTCTTTACCAAACGAGGCCTTTTAACTTTGATATCTTCGTTTAATTTGTCTAATAATGATGTGTAATACTCGCCTGTTACTGTTCTCCTGTGCTTCAAATAAACAATTAAAAATATTCCCCGAAAATACCCAAAATACAATAGAAAATTGTCTTAGTCTTAGAGTTGATTCACAACGTTTGGCTGACTGCTTTGATTGCCCTTTGGTCTCCGGAGGGTAGTGATGTATCCATATTTTGATGGATACATCACTACTACAAAACGTCGCAAAAAATTGTTTTTCATTACGTTTAAACATGAATAAACATTGTCTCCCTCTCTCGTCCAACACAAAAATGTATTGAACTACAAAGCGAGAACGCGTCTATTTCGCATGTCGGCAACAAAGTTTCCAGAGCGTATATAGACAGACGCTTGCCCCACGGCGACTTGCCGAATAAAAGAATGTTAAAAGGACTCATTTAAATGTTAATAACAGCCTGTCTACTACATGTGTTTTAGAGAATCACTCATCGTCAGGCTGACTTGTGTTATTAACGTACGATTCCTTCGTAGATTTTATCGTATCTTTTCGATACAGAAAAATAATGAATCCAACACAAAAATGTATTGAATGACAAAGCGCGAACGCGTCTATCCCGCATGTCGGCAACAAAGTTTCCAGAGCGTATATAGACAGACGCTTGCACCACGGCGATTTGCCGAATAAAAGAATGTTAAAAGGAATCATTTAAATGTTAATAACAGCCTATCTACTACATGTGTTTCAGAGAATCACTCATCGTCAGACAGACTTGTGTTATTAACGAACGATTCCTTCGTAGAGTTTATCGTATCTTTTCGATACAGAAAAATAATGAATAATCATTGCCCGCCTCTCTCGTCCAACACAAAAATGTATTGAACGACAAAGCGAGAACGCGTCTATCTCGCATGTCAGCAACAAAGTTTCCAGAGCGTATATAGACAGACGCTTGCACCACGGCGATTTGCCGAATAAAAGAATGTTAAAAGGAATCATTCAAATGTTAATAATACCCTGCCTAAGACATGTGTTTCAGAGAATCACTCATCGTCAGGCAGACTTGTGTTATTAACGAACGATTCCTTCGTAGAGTTATCGTATCTTTTCGATACAAAAAATAATCTTTTTCATTAACAATAAATGTACTTTTAATAAAGTAATTTAATTAATTTATATATTAATAAAGTAATTAATATATATATAAATATATAATAGCTACTTTGTTTTAAATATGAGGTACATAAATTTGTTAACAATTATCTTAATAGCTTTAAAATGACATTAACGTTGTTATTAAATATGTGGTTTTTGTATTAGCATATTAATTGTATTCTAGTTCCATATTATTATTTTTCAAGTACTTTTAGTGTACTTCCCAGAGAAAACATTATGCGGAAAACATTTTTTATAGAGGGAAACTAATCACATGGATAAACTACATGCATGTTCATGCACATAGTTTTATAAAAGAGTATTATGTAAGTACTTGAAATGCCAGCAAATTGATGAATTTCCGGAGAATAAAAAATACTTTGCACATGCAATTTGTATTAATATTTTGCAACAATAACGTTTTCTAGGATCGTGAAACTAAATTGGTGAGTGATATACAAATAAGTATATACAAAGTAGACATATTGATGTGTTTAAAGACAGATATTTTACATAAGAAAATACACCCAACAAAGTTGTATCAATCCGAGCGTACGGTTAGTGGCACGTCTTTCGAAAAAGTTGTAATGTTTAGCAGGTAATAAATTTAATTAATGCTTACCCTTTTAAGGAGCGTTTTTTTAGTATGTAGATGCACAAATAGATAAGAACTATTAAATATTTGCAGCATCAAGTAAGTTTCAATAGCTTCTTCGCGTAACCGTGCTGGCTGTGAAGAATAAATGTTTTTGTGTGCTCGGGATAACCATCCGACATCTAATGATGAAATACCAGCATAATTTTTTAATTATGCAATACTTGTTAATACTTATCGCATCTGTAGACCCACTATCATCAAAAATTTTGTTTAATTTGATTAAATCAGAATCTTTCGTATCATGCCACTAAGAATTACTATTTTAAAAAAGCTTGGTTTTCTCTGCGATAGACTGTGTAAGAGTGTTTACAATTATTTTGCGCGGCGAACACGGTTGCATGAAGAAACTGTTGAAACATACCTGATGTTGCAAATGTTTAATCGATCTTATCCACTTTGTGCATTTACATGCTCAAAACGCTGCTTAAAAGAAGTATTTATTTACATTTATTACCCGCTAAACCTTTGCACACAAATATGAACATAATTTTATATTAAATAATTTGTATATAATTATATCAATTTGTGATATTTTAATTTTTATATTTTTAAAAAATTGCCAATTCTTATTGCGACTTTTCCAATGAATACGAACTTATCTAAATGGCTGAAAATATGTCTTTTCCGCAATGTTTTCCTTCTTGGTAGTTGCATTATATTTTTAAAATATATATCACACATATGTATATTTGCTAAAAACGAATAGATCATATTTAAAAAAATAAACACCAACACCGGAAAAACATTATTACTAAAAAAATAAATTTGTATTATATTCAATACATAAATTCATATTGCATACAGTACCATAAGAACACCTGGAGCTCGGGCAAATTTATTGTCTTTCTATCCTTACGATTATTGTGTACAATTTCCTGGCATTCTATCATCAAATTTTCAAAGCACTTCCTTCCCTTTAACAACAGAAACTCCAGTATTGTTAGCTATTATTTTTATGCAAAAATGCAGACATATTTAGACAAGTACATCCGGAATATTTAAACAATTTAAGCTACAATATATGACTAATATCGATTCGTTAATTATAAAAGCACGAAATTAAACTAATATTTCTTCCAATTATGTTGTGTAAGTGGTGACAAAAACGTTATTTATTGTTAGAAATTAAAGCAATAGATATATGTATGTATATGTACATACAGCTACAGAAATTTACTGTATTTGTAAAACTAATAAGTTTGTATACTTAACTAGAAGAATAAACTGGAAGTTGACAATAGTAAATAGTAATAAACTGAAAACATTGCTATAAATTAGAATTTAATAAAAATCTCCAATAAAAAGAATAAAATAAATCAAATGGAAAAGAAAAAAATTAATCTAAACGTCGGTTACGAAAAATCATGTTTTTATGAAAACAGATTCTATTAACAGTAATTAGCAATTGTTTGAAGTAACGAACGTAGTTTAAGTTCTATAGTAAACTTAAATAAACATTGTTGTTAGATTGCTATTATCGTTGAATACTACTGTTTATATTATTTATGTATTTATTTATATGTTATTTAATGTTTTACCGATATCGACAATCCAAATATACTATATTGCGCAATTAAATTAGGGCCGCTAGCATTTGTTAGAAATATTTAGAGCTATTTAGTAAGTTTGTAGTTAAAATATCTTGTTTTACAGTACGTGGGTTGTATTTTAAGTTGTGCATATAAAACTAGAATAAAACTGTAGATAGCTTTTAAAAACTTCATTGTTCATTGGATGCGCTCGAACCTACTCTGAAAGCAGTTGTTCCACTTGTTTGTTGGTGCAGTCAAAATTGCGTTTTTGAAGGCATCGACTGCTCCTTCTGACGACTGGAACCTTTGACCACACAGTCCGTTCTTGATTTTTGGAAAGGTAAAGATATCGTTAGGACCTAGGTCCAGACTGGACGGCGGATAGTTCAACAATTCGTCGTTTTGTTGCATTAAAAATTCAATTGTCTTGCCTGCTGTGTGCGAACTTTCATTGTGGAGGATGATTCGTCGTTCGGAGTTGATTTTTCGAAGCTTAGCGATGACTTGCGACAAACAAATGGTTGTATACAAATCGGCAGTAACAGTTCTTTGATCTTGTAGAGGAATTGTTGCTACATGAACTGCTTTCGAGACAAATGTCGCGACCATCTTTTTAGAAACACTTCGAGAATGGATGACTTTTGTCAGCTTTTCTTCACTTTGGAACACCCAAACAGACGATTATCATTTATTTTCTGGCTCGAATGAGTAAATCCACGATTCAGCACCACTGACAATGCAGACGTTTTTAAAGTTTCCGGCGTTGTAGTGATCTAGAGTTTTTTGACACCAATTCACCCTGCTGCTTTCTGTTCTACGGTCAACAGATGTGGTATCCAAGGGGAACTAATTTTATTATACACAATTTTTTAAGCAAAATTTTTCGATTTGAGGACTTTGAAATCCCCAATAATGCTTCAATCCGGCGATATGTCACATGTCGATCTTCGTTGATGATCTTACGTACAGCATGGACGTTTTCCTGAGTGACTGCCGTTTTTGGTGAACCAGCTCTTGAATCGTCGCTAAGACCAATCCGTCCACGTTTGGATTCTTCATACCAACGAGGAATTGCTGACTGATGTGGTGCTTCATTGCCGAAAACAGAAACCAACTCGGCGAGGTATTCTTTTTGAGACAATTGTTTTCGAAAATTATAAAACATTACACCGCGAAAATGTTCTTGCTTTAATTCCATTTTTCAACTAACTTGTCAACTTTGACAGTTCGTTGTAGCTACAACACAACATGTACCGCACTGAAACTTTGGATTTAGTTCAACTAAAGATGGAGATTAATTTTTAGGACATTTGATTAGTGACGCCTTCTTTGTCCCACTATACAAAACTTAAAAGGCATCCCACGTAGTAGCCGATGGGCCTGTTCTATTTCTTCTGCATTCAAAACAAGTTGAAGCGTGTCAGTGAGTTCATTTAACATATCCATATTTCGTATGGACTTACTAGAAAACTCTAGCAAAAGAAAAACCGGGAATAAAATATACGACAGAAGTTCAAAAACTGTCCCAAACGATTTTGACATTACGTGAAACGTAGTCTCCTATAGAATAAGTATTCTTAATGACCGAGAAGTAACTTTATAGGCACTCCATAAGTGACTATGCTATTCTTTTTTTGAACATTTTTCAAAAATTTTGTTAAAGAACTGTCATAAATTTATATGAGTGAAAACTACATAACTTTACCTAAATGATAATGCCACTACAATTACATGATGTAATGGAACATACTTCGATTCCATCAAATTATATTATAATTCATCCAATTTAATAATACATATTCTCTATGTGAAGCAAAACTGCAATTTATGCTTCTATAGCAATGTCCTATTTTTATCGAACGTTCTGTATATATAATTTCCACCCATCAAATAAATACTCATTATATTAAACGGAAGTTCCGGTACTTTGTTCCGAGTCCGTAGTCATCCGTCTAATTCATATAAATATGCAAGACCTACTCTGGTGTTATCAAGGAAATAATCTTTTCCTTGAGGAAATATGAATCACTCACTCAACGACGCACTCCCTTGACACCCATCCGCTCCGTTTATAATTCATTTAGTCACACAGTAGGACACAGGCATTCCTTAATATTTTTGAATCATGCAAACTTGATCTGTTTATCGAGGAGTCGTTATATCTTTATGGTACACATTAATGTATACAGGGCCGGATAAGAAACAATGAATTCATATGCAATTTTAAATGTATATACTATTGAAATAATTACGTAGTGTGCTATTATTATCATCAGCACATTTAAATTTTGGAATGTTAATTGTTTATATTCTTTTTATCGTTCAATTGGTATTTAAATATTGACTTAATTTCATATGGTTATATGATAAATTTGACAAATTAAAATGTCAGATCGAATAATAGATTATAGAATGGTTAATTTATATAATTTAGTTTATATAAAAAAAATTGTTCTCATGCTTGTATAATTATAGATTTCATTTTTAAAATATAAAGGAAAGAAAAAGGTTTTTATTTATACCAGGTTGTCCAATAAGTTTTGTCGTTCGATAAGAAAAACACTATTTTATAGTTTTAAATACATTTTATTATTCAATATAACCTCCCCGAACTTCAATACACTTGTACAGTGATCTTCTAACACATGGATCAATAAGTCCCGAGACTAACCCATAGATGGCGCTCGTAGTAAACCAGTAACCACGTCTTTCTAGAGTGCTAACCTTTGCTTGAAACGTGTCAAAATTTTAAGTCGATCGGACCAGAAACAGCTGAGTTATCGAGGTTGGAGTAAAGTCGTTTTGTAGTTTGTTTAAACAATGGAAAAAACCGAGTTTCGTGTTCTGATAAAACATTGTTTTTTAATGGGTAAAAACACCACGCAAGCAAAACAATGGATTGAAAAATGTTACCCGGACTCTTGTCCATCAAAAGCAACGATTTGTCGGTGGTTTGCCGAGTTTAAACGTGGTCGTACCGATACAAATGACGCGGAACGCTCGGGTAGACCTGTGGAAGCCGTTACACCGGAAAATGTGAGTGAAGTGACAAAAATTATAATGAAAGATCGTAAAGTGAAGCTCCGTGAGATTGCTGAGATGACACAGATATCATATGGAAATGTATTTACTATCCTTCATGAAAAATTGAGCATGAAAAAGGTTTTTTCCAAGTGGGTGCCGCGATTGCTGTCGATGGAACAAAAACAGCAACGAGTCGATGATTCAGAAAGCTGTTTATCGCTATTTACTCGCAACAAAAAAGATTTCTTGCATCGTTACGTGACCATGGACGAAACATGGATACATTACTACACTCCAGAGTCGAAGCGGCAGTCATCTGAGTGGCGCACAGCTGGCGAAAGCCGTCCGAAACGTCCGAAAACGCAGCAGTCAGCTGGCAAAGTCCTGGCGTCAGTTTTTTGGGATACACATGGCGTGATTTTCATTGACTACCTCGAAAAAGGTAAACCGATCAACAGTGATTATTATATTGACTTACTGGTGCTTTTGAAGGAGGAAATCGCAAAAAAACGACCGCACATGCAGAGAAAAAAAATCCTTTTTCACCAAGACAATGCACCCTGCCACAAGTCGATGAAAACAATGGCAAAATTGAACGAATTGGGTTTTGATCTGCTTCCCCACCCCCCATATTCGCCAGATTTAGCCCCCAGTGACTACTGGCTCTTTGCTGATCTTAAAAAAATGCTCCAGGGAAAAAGATTTGGCTCAAATGAGGAGGTCATCGCTGAAACTGAAGCTTATTTTGAAGCGAAAGATAAATTTTTTTATAAACATGGTATTGAAAAATTGGAAAAGCGTTGGAACCATTGTATCACCCTAAAAGGTGATTATGTTGATGAATAAAAAAAAATTTTGCAAAAAAAATGTTGTTTTCATTGTTAGTCTCGGGACTTATTGATCCATGTGTTAACTTATGGATTCCATCCCTGAAGTGAGAATGTGGAAGACTGTCGAAATACGTTTGCTCGGCTGTTATTATCTCTTTGTTCGATGAAAATCGAAAACAGCCAGACATTCGAAGAAGCTAAATCTGGCGATTAAGGTGGATATTACAAGAATTCGTACTTTAATTCACTGATTTTTGCGATGGATTTCTGAACTGTGTAAGAAGGTGCATTGTCTTGATGAAAAATGATTTTTTTCGTATGTAAACCTGGTCTTTTCTCACGAATTTTTACATCCAGCGGATCCAAAACGTTTCAATAACAGTCTGAGTTTATTGTTTTACTAATTTGGAGGTAATCTACGAACAATATTCCTTTTGCATTCCACAAAACTGATGCTAACACCTTCTTGGTCGATTTCTGGACCCAAACTCACTTCGGAACTAGAGATTTTGAAAATTATGAAGATTGATACAATAGAAATTTAGTTTAGATAACATTCCCAGTATGGGAATCTTGTTTATTATGAAATAGCTTCGGTTAAATTAGAGGAATTATTCCTAAGACCAGTGAAATATAAGGTCTAGTAAAAAGAAATCCATTATTTTTGCATTAAATTGAAGGTTTTATTTAGCATAGTTAGAATGATCCGACTTAGGTCATATATGCACCGTTTTGTTCGATAACTTGTTGCCATTTTGAAGGTAATTTCATAATGCCTCTCTCATAGAAACCCTCGTCCCTATTGGCAAACAACTGGGACAGTCGATTTTCACAAGCTTCTCTTGAGGCGAATTTTTCACCAGCAAAATCATTCGCCATAGACAGGAACAGGTAGTAATCACTTGGTGCTAGGTCCGGACTATAAGGTGGATGCATAAGAACCTCCCAACCAAACTCCCGGAGCTTCTGGCGAGTCACTATCGATGTGTGTGGCCTGGCGTTGTCCCGATGGAACACAATTCCTCTCCTATTGGCCAAAGCTGGCCGCTTCTGGGCGATTGCTTCCTTCAGACGGTCCAATTGTTGACAGTACAGGTCCGAATTAAGAGTTTGGCCGTAGGGAAGCAGCTCATAGTAGATCATTCCTTGCCAATCTCGCCAAACACACAGCAAAACCTTCCTGACCGTCAAGCCTGGCTTGGCCACCGTTTGCGCCGGCTTACTACGATTCGACCACGACCGTTTTCGCTTGACGTTGTCGTAAGTGATCCACTTTTCATCACCAGTAACCATCCGCTTCAGAAACGGATCGATTTTGTTGCGATTCAGCAGCGATTCGCAGATGTAAATTCGGTCCATGAGGTTCTTTTGCGTTAACTCGTGTGGCACCCATACATCAAGCTTCTTTTTGTATCCAACCTTATTTAAATGGTTCCAAACTGTTTTTTGTGCAATGTTTAACTCCTGGGCAATCGAAACAGTGCTTACATGACGGTTGGACTCGACGATTTCCATTATTTTATCGATATTATCGACAATTGGCCTTCCAGAGCGTGATGCATCTTTGACATCAAGATTACCGGAATGGAATCGACGAAACCAAAATTGCGCATGATTGACTGTTACAGTATCAGGACCATAAACACTATTCACATTTTTAGCCGCCTGGCTTGCGTTTTCGCCTTTATCGAAGAAAAACTGTAAAATATGGCGTATTTTAACTTTGCTGGTGTCCATCTTTGACGCGCGCTCAAACAATATTTAGTCAAGTAATCACAAAACTGTCTCAGAAGTTCGTTTAGTACGAAATCTTATCTTTCGAACGCCATCTAGCGGAACGCGATCGCACTTATACAACGCGAAATACAGATTACTAAAGCCATCTATTGGAAAAATAATGAATTTCTTTTTACTAGACCTTATATTAAGATATTTTTCAATTCACACATGATTTTTATTTGCACTTTCTTAAGCTACTTCTTTTATACAGAATTTAAATACCGACTTACATATTTTTGCACTTTCCATTCTTAGTCTCAACTAATAAATTACATTTTTCTTGTAGAACATCAAGAAGGTTTTGAAATGTTTAAATTATTATTTTTACCTTTCAATTAAATTTTATAAAACACTAACAGCAAGTACTCTGTGAAATAGAGAGAAAATTACAAAACAAACAAGACCTTCAACTTGGATGGCAAGATAACGTAATCCACTCTATCAAATTCCCTTGCACAGTTTGTGCACTAACTAAACCCTGTCATCCAATGCATCAGACATAAACTGTAAACACCACCAGGTTTGAAATAGTTGATCGCTTTTCCATAAAAATATATTAGTATGAAGATATAATTTTGAACGTCGGATAGAGTTTTGAGTATGATGTTATTTGGAAAATTTCAGCGAATAATAGTAGTAAGTCTTACTAAAGGTGCAGCAAGCTCATTCTAGCGACCCTCATAAAAACAGAAATTTGATCATCTCCCGACGTAAACTTGTCCTTAAGCTTTCTGATACTGTTCAGTAAGTCTTTCTTCGATAGCTGTAAATGAATCTGATATGCAATCAATCAATTCGCCATTTCGTTCCAATAATTTACCATTTCCTTCTAAATGTAATTGTGTCCCTAAGTTTATGATGTGAAATGCTGCTAAATTCTTCAAGAACGAGATCTTCAACATTATCAGATGTTTGCACGTTTTATTCGATCTTTTGCGAAACTACAAACAAAATACTCCAAGGGTAATAAATTAGGAGATTTAGGTAAAAGTGTGCCTTCGATTAACCAATTATTTAGATATTCACTGATTAAGCTTGAATTTTTAGATGGGATGTTCTTGTTAAGAGCAGATATATTTTCAATCAAAGATTAATTATAAGTCTATATTCTAAATCAGTGTTTGTAATAAATTGAAATACCTTTCACTATTTAATGTTTGTTAAAAAATAAGGGCCCAATAAAGTTTAGTGCCTAATATGTCACACTAGACGATAAAACCAAATCTCACTCGAAGCCGACTTTTTTGAACATTAGGATTTTCAGTTTCCCAAAAGTGTACAACGTGTCAATTGAAGAGCCGTTATTTGTAAATCTGTTTTCGTACAAGTATAAAATATGTTAGTTGTAGGAAAACTTATCATTATTCTCACTAATATGCCATTAGTAAAACTGTAATCCTATCTCTTGATCTTCACACTTTACAATTCTTTGCGATATAGTTTTAGAAATATGTTGTGTTCAATTTCTGTCACTGATATTGAACAATTTTCATTAACATATTACAAAACATTTAATTCTACATCTGTATGCACTTCATTAATTTCGGAGATCTAGTGTTTTCAAAACAAACCACATTCTCTTAAAGCAATTTTTAGATTTCACTACGCCTTCTTTCAGGACAGAACCTCAATTACATTCGTTCATCTTTTACGTTGTCTTCATGACAAAGAATGTAACAATTCAACATATTACATTTTTCACCAATACTAAATAAAACGTGCGTTTTGGTGCGGTGCGGGTTGGAGTATACGTCTCTGGTTTGGTCTCCTTACTACATGTGCCAACAATTATCCCTTGAGAGAATCCAGAAGAGGTTCCTAAAATATCTCTCCTATAGAGTAACTGGCATTTATCCCGAGCGCAGAGCGAATTACGATGGCCTTTTAAACCAACACGCCGTGAAATGTATGACTGTAAATTTTTAACCAAACTTTTAGCTAACGAAATTGATTGTCCGATGATATTAGCCTACATTAACTTTAATTTACCCGTGTCTAATATACGATACTGTGTCACTTTTAAATTACCTAGGGCGAAAACAAATGTATTGTCGAAATCACCTGTGCATGTTACGTGTAGGAGTTTTGACAGGCTTCAAAATGTTTTGTAATATTCTAAACTGTATTTTATTTAATTTTGCACTTCCTTTTGAAATATATTTGTTTTTTTTTTAATATACATTTATACATTATTAATTGATATTAGTTCAGTTTGTGTTATTTTTTCTCTTTTTTCCTCTTACTCTGCACCATAAATTAAAATTAAAACTAAGTTACATGTATTACTTTGCTGTAAATGGCAATTCGCTGTTGGACAAATAAAGATTATTATTATTATTATTATTAAAATCATAGTTATCATAACAATACTCTGAAAAGAATAATTACTAACACAGTATGACTACAGATATTTTCGAGTGACATTAAATCCGATTGTTGTTATATTTCACAGAGTACGTTTTGTTAGAATGTTTTATAAAATAATTTAATTTTTTTCTTTTTAATAGATAATAAATTGTAAAAAGAAAAAAACACGTTTTAAAATTTGAATATATAAATATATGTATTCGAATACAATTATCTAGAAAGTAGTAAATATATTAATAATAGATAATTATATTGATGTCATATCAATATAATTATCTATAAGGAAAGGAATACTAAGAAAAAAAGAAAGAAATTATAGGAAACTAATAAACAAAAAGGAAAAAAGCAATAAAGGCATTGAATCAGAACAGAAATTTAATAGATAACACATCGATCGTTAAGTTCCGGGAGTAACCAACAGATGGCACTGCCAATCACATATCCATACTATATTTGGATAGTACCAACCTTTAATTTTGATAGTCAAATTGCACGAAATGAACTTCGAAATTGCTTCTTCACCTACTGTGTTCTCCAGATTTGGGCCCCAGCGACTATTGGCTGAAGTTATTGCCGTCACTGACGCCTATTTTGAAGCCAAAGGTAAATCGTTCTACACGGTCGGCATGGAAAAGTTAGAAAAGCGTTGGAATGAATATATCCAATTTGAAGAAGACTATATTAATGTATAAAGAAGAATTTTCCCAAAAAAATGTTGCTTTCGTTGTTAGTCTCGGGACTTCATCGATGTATTACATGACACAAATAGATAAGATAGTAGATACCGAGTGTATCGGAAAGTCATTATCGGTTTTTTCATAAAAGGAGTACATAATTTTCAAGAAAAAGCAAAAATTTATTTATTCAAAGTATTGGCCATTTGATTCTACACATCTTTATGGATACCATCTCAGAAAAACTGTTTGTCCTTTGAGCAAAACCAAAACCATTCATCGAGACATTTTCTAACGTCTTCGAATTTGACGAAGTGGTGCTCTGCAAGTGTATGTCCCATTGATGAGTCGGACGGGGCAATGTCTGGAGAGTACGACGGGTGCGATATTATGCCCCATCTAAGTGCTTTTAACGCTTCCTTGACCAGTTTTGCTGTATGAGAAATCACTTTACCGCGCCTTCGGGCCCATTCTGGACGATTTTCTACCAATGTATAGTTCAAACTGATAATTTGTTGTCGGTAGCGATCAGTAATAACTGTTTCACCAGATTTTAACAGTTCGTAATACACCACGCCACTCTGATTCCACCAAACCCAGAGCATTGTTTTGCGACCAAAACGATTTGTCTTTGGAGACGATGGACCGGCTTCGCCAGGTGATAACCGTGATTTTCTGCGTTTATAACAACCGTTATAAGTGTAAGCATTACTTTTCTATTATTTACGATAAATATTTTTATTAAACTCTTTACTTTGTTTTGCTATACAACGAAAACCGTTATATTTGCAAGTGTTGCTAATATTTTGGAAAGGGACTCTAGCTATCAAAGCATAATATTGTAAACGTCTATTAAATCGTTCTTATAACCGTTATTAAGCGCAATCTGTTTTATGATATTTAATTGTTTCTGAAAATTGCAAGTGGTGAGGGAAATGGTTAACAATCTGTGTATCATACTATTATACGCTGCTATTTTTTGAGTAAACGAGGTGACAGGAAGAATTATGTATACCAGGTCGGCTGAAAAGTCCCCGGTCTGACACATAGATGGCGTTACTGTTATTAAATCTATATGTTTTTTAGATAGTACTAACCTTCAAACGAAACGTGTCAAAATTTGACAGCAATCCGACCATTAGTTACTGAGATATTGCGTTAAGAGTGAAGCTACTTTTGTTATTTAAAAAAATGGAAAAAAAAGAATTTCGTGTGCTGATAAAGTACTGCTTTTTGAAGGGAAAAAATACCGTTGAAGCAAAAGCATGGCTTGAGGAGTTTCCGGACTCTGCGCCAGGAAAATCAACCATAATTGATTGGTATGCTAAGTTTAAACGTGGTGAAATGAGCACCGAAGACGGCGAACGCAGTGGACGACCAAAAGAGGCTGTCACCGACGAAAACATCAAAAAAGTTCGCAAAATCATTTTAAATGACCGTAAAGTTGATCGAGATAGCTGACATCCTAAAGATATCAAAGGAACGTGTTGGACATATCGTGCATGAATATTTGGGCATGCGGAAGCTCTGTGCAAAATGGGTGCCGCGCGAGCTCACATTCGATCAAAAACAACAACGAGTTGATGATTCTGAGCTGTGTTTGAAGCTGTTAAATCGTAATAAAACCGAGTTTTTGCGTCGATATGTGACAATGGATGAAACATGGATTCATCACTACACTCCAGAGTCCAATCGACAGTCAGCCGAGTGGACTGCAGGCGATGAACCGGCACCAAAGCGTGGAAAGACGCAACAGTCAGCTGGAAAAGTTATGGCGTCAGTTTTTTGGGATGCGCATGGAATAATTTTCATAGATTATCTTAAAAAGGGCCAGTCCATCAACAGCGACTATTATACAGCGTTATTCGACCGTTTGAAGAACGAAATCGCAAAAAAACGACCCCATATGAAGAAGAAGAAAGTGCTGTTTCACCAAGACAATGCACCGTGTCACAAATCAATGAAAACAATGGCCAAATTAAGTGAATTGGGTTTCGAATTATTTTTCCATCCACCATACTCTCCAGATGTGGCCCCCAGCGACTATTTCCTGTTTGCAGACCTCAAGAGAATGCTCGCCGGGAAGAAATTTAGCAGGGATGAGGAGGTGATCGCCGAAACTGAGGCCTATTTCGAGGCTAAAGACAATTCGTACTACAAAAATGGTATCGAAAAGTTGGAAGAACGCTATAATCGGTGTATCGCCCTCGAAGGCAACTATGTTGAATAATAAAATCGAATTTTGCTAAAAAACTGTGTTTTACTATGGTAGACCGGGGACTTTTCAGTTCGATTGTTAGTATCTACGTGGGTAGGTTTGTGATAAATCGGATATTCTAAACGATGATTATTTTTAGGTATTGTTAAATCTAGACAGTTTCAAGTATCATTAACTTTTATTTCAGCTATAAATTTTATATTTGGATGTAAACCGTTAATAAAAGTGAGAAAACCATTTAGCTGTTTTAGTACCTATGAAGCAGGCGAATATATCGTCTACATATCTGTACCAACAAATTCCTAAACATCGGGTGATTATGGATGGAATTATTAGATATGCCAGAATGCCTTTCATCTTTATTATTGTATATAGCGTGTCTCTTGATTATTTTCATTACCAACTCAATAATAATTTCAACGAAGCAAGAAAAAATATTTTGGAGGTTAATCAAGATATAACAATCTTTCGAAAGAAGAGATGATCCCAAATTTATCCAATTAGCAAAATATGTAATTGAAATGGTTGGTAATAAACGATTTATTTTGGGCAGAAATGATTTTTTACATTTGCTCAATAGAACAAGTTGCCCGTTACATTTACGTCAAATCAAATTATAAAATCAAAATGTTAATGATATTTTTGCACAATTGAGTGGATAATAAACAATAAGTAATAATAATATTCAAGGTTACTGTTATGTACTTGTCGGTATCCGTTAATGACAATAACATGGAAAATCGAGTGAACAGAAACAATTACTATAATTTATTATTAACCATTAGTTACATAAACTAATGTCAAAGCACTAATTACTTACATCTCTAATATCGACCTCTAGTAATTAGTGGCTAATATAAGCCTATCGAATCTGGATTTTTTTCGAAATAGACACATTCTCCAAGTTTCTTTCAGGCCTTTTTTCGTACTACGTCAACGCATACAGTGCCTGTTAAAAGTTTCATAAGAATATATCCAAAAATATGCAGTTTGTGGATTTCAAATAGCATATCAGTTCACAACGCTATGATCCAGAAATAAACAACAATAAATTTATAATGTTTCAATGCATGTTTTATTCAATTTTTTTTAATGAGAGAAATTACTATTGTAATAAAAATACATGAAAGTGACGACTCCTAGAAAATGCCTTGAATACAGACATTATATACGAAGTATGGCAATTAAATAACGAGATTACGCTTCCGCCATCGCGCAGCCGCATCGAGCGAGGCTGTAATTGGAATGTCATTGACCTTGATACTTCCCAAGCAACAACCCGTAGTTTCGTCTCTCTGTCTGTTTTACTTTACTTTCGAACTTTAATTGTAGAGGATACTGTTACTTAGTAGTGCCGCGATAATGGTTGACATAAAAATGGAGCCGCGAATTAACCGGAAATTCCTTACCAAATTAAAAAAATCACCAGCAGAATGTTTACAAATGTTAATGAAGGTCTTTGGTGATAATGTTATGTCACATGCCCAAGTTTTTTAATGGCGCAAACGGTTTTCTGAAGGTCGACATCTAAAGCAATGCTGATCGTTTTTTTCGATAACAAGGCTGTTATCATGACTGACTGGGTACCTGATGGTCAACCCATTAATAAGAAGTACTAAAAAGAAATCCTAATCAAGCCGACGGAAACAGTAAAGAAGAAGAGACGATTTGTGGAAAAAGCGACTGATGCATTCTGCATCAGGACAACGCACCAGCTCACAATGCCCTTATTTGTGAAACAGTTTTTAGCGGAGGAGCTAATCCTCTGTATTCACCAGATCTCGTACCATGTGACTTTCACCTGGTCCCAAAAGTGAAAAGATCATTAAAGGGAACACATATTCAGTCTGCTTAATGTAAAAGCAGAAACGGCAGAGTTGCTGAAGAAACTGACAACTAATGGACTACAGCATTATTTAATTATAAGTTTATTTGCAATAAATAACATTTCTCACACCAGTCCCGCTATTTAATTGCCACACCTCGTAGTTTTACAGAAGTACCCTAAAGAAGAGTATGAAAATACTTACAAACCTTTCAATGATGCCATGAGAAATAATGTAAAGAGACGAAAAATATATTATTGGCATATTTTGTGTTTCTTAGAAAAAAAAATGTGCCGGACATCGACACGAAAATGAAAAGCTTTTTAAAAGTAGATATTTTTACAGATATTGTCTAATGGGCAATACTAATAAATGCTATTATATTTGGAAAGAATTACATAATATGAAAATTGAAGAAATTAAAGATAGTGGATCTGTTTTTCTAAACAAAATTCCTAATATCAAAAGAAAAGCGACATTCCAAGTACTTTTACAATTATTAATTGTAAAAAACAAGCAATTAACTATCACTGAAATTTGACATTACGTCCAAAAAGTTCAAAATCATTCCGTTATTTTTGGCAATTTGCAGTGGAAAGGTAATAACCAAGTATACGATAAGAAGTTGCCACTCTGAGGTAGCAAAATGTTTGAATTATCTGGATTTATAAGGGATATGCGCACAGGAACAATTCGGCTTCAAATAAAGGTGTTGATGTATTAGACTACAAAAGACATGGCAGGTAGCAATCATCTTCGGTTACAGAGGAATCTGTAGAAGACTGTTTGCAGAAAAACAATGAATTTTCAAAAAAAAAATACATCAAGGCCGAAAGAAACATTTTATAATTTCCGATATTATCGGCGTTTCAAGTACTTTCATTGTAACAGCTACGGCGGTCATCATCGGGCGGGACTTCATGGATGGACAAACACGGCCTGACCCTGGCAACAGAAAAGAGGGATGTTGTTTTACTGACTAAGAGGAGAATCCCCAAGAAAATAGATATGATTGTGGGAATGGACACGATAACTAAAGACTCTATGAAGTACCTTGGATTGCGGCTGTATTGCAAGAGGAACAGATTCGATCATCGAGCGATAAAGCCGCTAAAGTAACAACGATACTGAGCCGACTTAGGACCAACAGAGAGTAAACACCGATTCCTAAAAGTGCAGAAAGCGGATGGTTTCAGTACAAAGGCGGAGGAGGGGACACTCTCAAAATTACAAGCTCGTATCGTACGATCTGTAAACCAGCGGTGCTAGTGGATTGCAAAAGTAAGCCCTATCGATCTACTGCCTCAGGAAAGAAAGTGAGTCTACGAGATTAGAGAAGAAGGCAGAAATTAAAGCGCTCATTCGACTGAAGTGGTAAGAACATTGGCGAAATTAAACGAGAGGACGGTGGACGACAGATTGATTCATAACATCACGAACTGGATAGGCCGCGACCATAGTAAGGTAAACTACTACCTTACACAGTTTCTCAGCATCTCTCATGCTTGAATACTTGGCCAGAATGGGTAAAGTAATCACCGCAGCTTGCCATTACTAGGATTCTGCAGAAGACGATGCTCAACACGCCTTCTTCGAGTGCGAAAGGTGAAGCGAGTACCGAGACGCGCTGCAAGAAGTGGGTCCTTTGACGCCGGAGAGCGTTGTAGAAATAATGGTTTCTGGAAATAATTGCTAGAAGGAAATTGCTAGGTTCATGGAGAGGGTGTTGAAAACGAGGAAAAGTGAGACCGAAGCAACAGCGGTAGCCAATTAAGGCTAATTATAAGGTGCCACCCTCAAGTCATACGAATAGCTGTTCCGGGATGGAGTTTTCACCTTGCCAAAGAGAGGTTTTTAGTGGGTGCAAGCCCCACACAATGGGGAACTTCCTCGTCCCTTCCCTGAGTGCGTTAGACGCATTTTCCTCACTAAAAAAGAAAAAAAATTGTAGCAGCAACATCCAATTTAGAAAATATTTTGTTAGAGAAGACAAGATCAAAAATCTCCATTAGCATTCAACAATTATTCCAAATGTAGTTTCTCATTTGTTTTCAATAGTAAATATTAATTCAAAGATTTAACATATAACCACATATTTATTTTTAATCTTCTTAACAATTTGAATTTCTGTTTCTAACGTTGTTTTATCCACCAACGGGTAGTAAGTGCATGCGCAGTGTGCGGAAGTAACACAATAGTTAATGTAACACGCGTTTTATAAAGATATGAAATTGAATATATAGTCAAGTCAGTCCACTCACCATCACAGACACACACGAATAGGTGCTATAATTAAATAAGTAATCAAAATAAATTAATAAATCATGAAAAAGTATATTAACCATTCGAATCTATAAATTAAATAATACACTCTCATATAATATACAAATCGTTAAATTTGATTGTGAAAACAATCGTAATTTTAAAAACGCTCTTCGTAAAATTCATACTCGGAATGAAACGAGAAATTTAAAACATGAATTAAAAATTCTATGAAAATATTCTATTAATCTAATTGAGTTGTGAACAATCCAGAACAAGCTTATAATTGAAAATATAAAATTCGAATCCAGCATCTACGTTAATTTATCGACGTTCTTGCAAATTGAAAACTTTTCAATATTTACGTTGCTAATGTCCCTTGAGCAATTACCAAAACATTCTTTAAAAATTTTCACTAAAATTCAGACCAAGCAGTTTTCTTTTCACTTTTAACTTAAAAATAAAAAAGTAACTGCTTGATCCAAATTTTAGAATAACGATAAAATTTCGCTCCATCTTTTCAAAAATATAAGCATTTCAATCAAAAACATTCAGATCAACTTCGGGAGTTCCGCAAGGTTAAAACCTAGCACCATTATTATTTAACTTATTTATTAATTACCCTTTTGTTGCTTGTCTTGCATTTCGGATCAATATCAACGTATGCGAATGATTTGATGAAGTTTTTTATCAGGAGATTATAATGCCGATATTGGGTCATTATTAAAGTAAGCTTAAATTTCATACATGGATGGTGCACTAGTAATAAATAAGTATTAAATGTTAACAAGTGTCACTCCATGACATTAAAAGAGTGAGATTCGTTGAGTCATCGTATTACAATCTCTAAGAAAGAGAATATGGAAGACCTGGGTATAATGCTAGGATAAGAAGGAAAGTGCTTTGTTCATGAAAAAATTGATTTGTGGTGATATTGACTATGCTTTCTTGGTATAACATGTTTACTTTTTGTGCCTCGGTTAGTGAATAGATATCATGAATCATTTTTGGTCTCAGCGGCGTGGACTAATGCTATGTTGAGAGCACCTCTGGTTTACTCATTCGACAATGCTAATATTATCAATTATGCAAGATTTTTTTTTAAAGTATTTGCTTCGACTTAATACATCAGAAGAACTTTTTGTAACTTTTATTTAATGTTGTGTATTATTCTTAGTGTATCACTATTTTCGAATTATTCCCTAGACTACCCGTGACACTAATAAATATAATTATTGTTATTATTAAAGTGATAAAAACTCATCAAAATCTAAGCAAATATAGCCCCTGGCCAGAATATTAGCGCCACCTTGAAAATGTTTAAATTTTCTTTATTTCAAATAACGTAATTCAAAAACAAGGGAATAAACCAAGATATGGCTACCTAATGTTTATTTAGTATATTCCATATAATTATTTCTGAGAAAAAAACGGTAATGGGCTTGTACCTGTCATCGACCCTTCCACTAATTCTCTTATGTATTGCGGACGGATCCTTTTAAGGATATTGTGAATGATCGTTGTAATAATTTAGTGCCTAACACTCGCCAGCATATCAGTTTATGTTACTGTTTGAAGCTGTGTAGCTTTTGTTTACTTTAAATTAGGGAGTATTAGTTTCAGTGCGGTAGTTGAGCCCTGAAGATGCCCCATACAAATGGGTACGAAACGTCGGCAGATATACAAGTGACGCGGTTCTAGCCCGGAAGCCCAGAAACAGATTTAAATTAGGGAGTTTATTTGTGACCCGATTAGGCGATATGAGTCGATCAAAAGATATATACCATAGCATTTTCAATTTATTGTGTACAGGAGAGTACTCACGAAGTGAAATTGTACAAGTGAGGTACAGGGGGGAGGCTCCCCGGCGAACAGTGAAACGTATATTGCTGCTTTAAGAAAGAAAATGTTCCTAGTACAAGTACCAGACGTTCGTTTTGTGACAGAAAAAGAATGACGTCTCGGCTTGATCGACATATCGTAAAAGTAGTGGAAGAAAATCGTTAACGGCCAAGTAGAAGAATTAAAAAAATATTTCTAAAGGACACGAATTATCGATGCAAATAATTCGCAAGGGATAATACGAGGGTGGCATAGAATGCAAAAGGACAATTAAAAAACCAAGGCTAACGACTACAATAAAGAAAATTCATTCGCGACGGGCAAAACTTCACGGAAACTTCACAATAGAGGACTGGATAAAGGTAAAATAAAATAAGGGCATATACATTTATTAATTAATTAAATAGAAAACGTTTTTGCTAAAACTCTGACATGCTTCTTGAAGTTCTAGATTATGTTCGGTGACAAGTAAAAAGGAGAGGAGGTGACATACAAATCTCGCGAATCGACGAAGTTTTGAACAACATGATAAAGCTAGCGCAGTGAAAACCATAAAACATCCACCGTTCCTCATGATTCGATATAAAGTGAGATGGTTCCGGGCTCCTGTACTACTACGAAGGCCCAATGGAGCAAAGACAATACAAAACCGGGTCGGAGGATGTTATATTCCCAAATTTAGACGAACTAGATTTTAACGAAGGTCCTTATTTAGGCCAGGGACTGTAGCTATCAAAGCATCATTTAAAACTTTGCATGACGTAAATTGCGTGGAATTCTTTCAAGAAAAAAAATCAATGAAATACAATATAAGAAAAACCTTATTTAGAACACAAAACGGCTAAACCTTTTAATGGCATACTATATAATAATGTAAACGTTGCCTACTAATTTTTTTTTCGGCGAAACAATAACAACAGTCACCATTCCATCACTGACTTTACTACGAATTACGTAAGCAAGACCAAGTGCTGTGGGCGTTCAAATTAGTATGGACTGCTAGGAAGGATTTCCGAGAAATCGGTATGTTTTACATGTAAATTAGTTGAATGAGTAAGTTAAAATGTACCTGTTCCTAATAAGTATTTACTGCGGCTTTCTTAGAATAAGTTTTTTGAAAATATACGCTGCCGGATATTCAGAATGCACATATAAAGCACAATGATTTCTCATCAGAAAAAAAAAGTACGTTTAAAATCCTAAAATGATTTCAATTCAACATTTTTCTTTGATATTGCTAAATATATACTTTTCGTGAATAAAATTCAATAAATCACTTTTATTTTCACGTACTTTTTAATGATATATTGGCTGCGGTAGTAAATAAAGCTATTAAAAAATGATTTAAAAACAAATAACATTAGTGAATCCTTCGAAGTATATATTAACTATAAAATTTAATTTGAAAATGACAAGATTATAGTGATAAATCAGAACGAATCATTTTATGTACAATTGACACGGCGACATTAATTGTAATCGTAAAATCCTTCAATGACAAACACCAACAAAATGACTTCAACATACGAGGTCTTTGGCAATCACTGTTATATTGTGGGTTCACATTATCCACGTGCACAAGATACCACTATTAATTAGGTATAAAAAATGTATTGTATAATGTGGTAACATTGATCAAACAAGTAAACAATCCTTGTAATGCTATACATATGCTAACGGTTCCACAAGGTATTAAATGAATCATAAAAATATCGTATAGAATTTTTGAAGCATTGTGATTATCGTTTTATTTAAATATATATACTTCGAAACTATGCAGATATTTGTAATTACGTGGTAAAGTAAAAAACTTTTATAAAAACACCTGCACATACACTGCAGGCCATAAGTTTGGAATCAGTTCCAGTAAATTCATAAAAATTAAAATTTATCTATGTTACGTTCGTATTACTTTGATATAAGTACAAAGGTTTATTCTTAAGTACATTATAAAGCTTTACATAAAAGATGTAGTTTTAAATGCATTAATAGTTGGAAAATAACCAGATATTAAGGAAACTCTGCGTGCGGTATTATTTATTCGAGCAGGTAATATTTCTGCATAATGAACGATTGCCTGGAATGGACAAATTTTATTGCAGACCCTTCCGCATAAACCTTTTGTAATTACATTTAGTTTTTATATTTATAAGTATTTATACATTTTGAAGTAATGAGAATATTTTAGTTGCTTCGTATCATTTAAAGTGTGTAGACACATAAAAGTGTGTAGAATCAGTAAACATCGTTTGATTATGGCGAAGAGAAAGCAGATATCGCTAGAAAAACGTGTAGAAATTATTAGTCATCATAATCGGGGAGATTCTATACGGGATATCGCGAAAACAATGAAGATATCGTACAAAGGTGTACAAAATACAATTAAAAGATACCAGTCTACTGGAGGGTATACGGACAGAAAACGATCAGGAAGACCAAAAATTACAACTCCTGCAGAAGATCAGACACTTATATTGACGTCGAAAAGAGATAGAAGATTAACGGCCTCGCAAAACCGCGGTGAGTTTAACAGGGAGCGTGAAACTCGGATCTCTTTAACCACAGTAAAAAGGCGGCTCAGAGCGGCTGGATTGATGGGACGTGTAGCAGTTCGCAAACCGCTTCTACGTCCGCAAAATAAAATAAAAAGGCTACAATGGGCTAAGTTACACAAAGATTAGACAATAGAACAGTGGGAAAAAGTACTATGGACCGACGAATCAAAGTACGAGGTCTTCGGTTTCAGACGTCGGATATTTGTAAGAACTGCTACGGAAAAAATGTTACCGCAATGTGTGGTGCCCACGGTAAAACATGGTGGCGGTTCTGTAATGGTTTGGGGATGTTTTTCTTCGGCTGGTGTAGGAGATCTGGTGAAAATCGACGGAGTTTTGAAAAAGGAGGGTTACAGACAGATTCTCGAACACAACGCTGTGCCCTCCGGTCTGAGATTACTTGGAGAAAACTTTATATTCATGCAAGACAACGACCCAAAACATTCTTCTCATTTATGTAGAGGATATCTCCAACAACAGGAAGCTGGTTTGGCCGGCACAATCGCCAGACCTCAATCCAATAGAGCTGTTGTGGGAAGAATTGGATAGAAAAGTGCGTGAAAAGTGTCCGACGTCCCAGACTCACATGTGGCAAGTTATACAAGATTCTTGGGCAAATATTCCCAATGAAACCCTTACAAAATTAGTGTCTCGTGTATCGCGATTGTGTGCTGCCGTCATTAAAGCAAAAGGAGGGTATTTCGATGAAAAGTCCGTTTAGTTGATAATAAAAATAAGTGGATGTAAATAAATAAAATTTGCTTTTTTTCCTGCTTATTTTATAATAAAACGTTTTGGTATATTAATATTGTTTTATTTTTACAATGTTTGTTAAAGCCACTACAATATTTTCATTATATTCAGAAGTGATTCCTAACTTATGCAAGCGATTCCAAACTTATGGCCTGCAGTGTATATATTGGACGAAAAATACACCACAATGTTAAAATGTTCAATAGGCTACGTGATACAAAGGGTATTAGGAAAGTTTTGCAATATGACGCAACAATGAATCGTAGGAAGCTGCTTGTTACTGCATGTTGAGACATGTTCATACGTGCATAGTAGCCGCCGCGCCATGTCGATGGGCTCAGTTATTAATTAGCAGTGAGAGTGTAAAGTGCTTGCGATGGCATCGTGGTCACGAAATGAGATAAGGTCAGTTATAATTTCGTGCGTGGTTTAAACATAGACCAGTGCTTCGAAGAAATGACTCTTGCACTAGGTGATGTTTGTCCACATCGCACAACGATATTCAGGTGGTACAGACAATTCCAAAGGGGAAATTTAACTGTGGAGAATGCTGAGAGACCGGGAAGGCTACGAACGTCAGTTACGGAGGAAAACGTTACTACAGTGAGGAAAATGCTTGGCGGGTGACCTACCAACAGATAGAGGGTACTTCAGGCCTAAATGCACCAGCAATTCGTTTGATTCTGCATGATCATTTGCGCGTAAAGAAACTTTGTTCTCTCTAGGTGCCGCATCGACTGACTGAAGAGAGCATGACACGACGTGTGACTTAGTGCCGGGAGATGCTAAAAAAGTTTAATAAGCAACAATCTCGGTATGTGAACAACATTGTGACAGGTGACGAAACTTGGATGTACTATTACGATGTGACGACCAAAGCTCAAAACAAAGATTGGATCTTTCATGATGAGGACACACTCGTAGTTGTCAGAAAATCCAGGTCTGTAAAGAAGAAAATGATAGCTGTATTTTTCAAATCGAGTGGAATTGTGAAACGCGTCGTTTTGGACACACAGAAGACAGTCACAGCTAAGTGGTATACTGAACAGTGCCTGCCTAAAGTCATTGGATCTATGAAGAATCTGCGGCCAAAAAATCAAGTATGGTAACCAGGTTCCTCCATCATGACAATGCTCCAGCTCATCGTGCCAAAGCCTGCGCACCGAATATTTGACCGCGACAGGATTGAAACTTCTCGAGCACCCTCCCTATAGTCCAGATCTTGCTTCCTGCGACTTTGCACTGTTCACGCATGTGAAAATGAAACTTAAAAGGGAGGCGGTTTTCGAGTGATGAAGACCTTCTGCGGGCTTGGGAAAACGAGTGTGCTTTACTCCCTAGTGAAACTTGGCAGAACTGGTTTAAAGATTGGTTTCGGAGGATGGGAGAGGTGTATTGAGTGTAGAGAAAACTACTTTGAAAAAATTAAATAAACAAAGCTGTATTGCAAAACTTTCCTAGTACCCTTTGTATTGGACGAAAAATACACCACAATGTTAAAATGCTCAATAGGATACGTGATATGTTAAAAATATTTCCAATAAAATGATGTAATTTCTGCATTTCCAACATTAATGACTTCTTGGTATCTATATAATCAATCTACTTTATATATTATTTTATTTAACTATTCACGTATTTCTAACATGTGTACCGTGTTTTTTATGAATAAATAAATAAATATATTATTATTATTACTAATGTAGTGGAAAATAAAAATTAATATTTGCCTTAATATCTATGGCACAAAAAAAGACAACTTGAATCGATATTGTAAACAAAATAATTATTTGCCAAACTGACGAATAAACCTTATTATTTGTAAATAATATTTAATTGAAATTTTCTTCCACATCATAGTTCAAAAAATGCTTATTTATCCAATATTGTTTGTGTTTATAACGCCACAGACATTAAACAAAAACGAAAATACTCGAGACAATTTGTATTGGATAAAACAAGTACCACGAAGAGCGATTTTTTTCACGAAGAGCAATCTCACCTACGCTTGACCTACAACGTTGGCGTTGCAATAAATATATGCTCAATAGTCAAGGTCTTATCTGTTTACGTTATAAGTAAATATTGCTTTTTATTTAAACAGTATTAAAAATGAACGATAAAATACATACCTAGTGGGTTCCTAGTTGTTTTATTTTAAAAATTGAAAAATGTATTTAAAATTTAATTTTAACTACTGTTTTTAAAGTACTGTGCCATTTAGTAGAACCAGTCATATTTCTTAGAAATATTTAGAGCAGAGCTATATATATATAATAAGTAGAGAGAATAACGAACCTATTTATGGTTGCTAAAATATCTTCTAGTACTGACGATATTCCCTTGCAACAACTATAAATTTCCCCATATTTTAACCGCCACTAAACACCTTTCCCGGCATTAAACACAATTATAGGGGATTACTTTTACCTGCTTTTCGTCATTCAGAGTGCAGCGTTGTATGTGTTATACCTTATTTTATGTAAAATTGACCGAACAACATTTTAATATTCTATCAATCTTTGTACATTTTACGCGTTTTGGAATTTCATATAAACTTATTTTATATACAAATCGTAGGTGGCTTTGACTGTATTAAAGAAAGTATAATTTTCTGATTTCAATCATATACAATACATTGAATTTAGTTAGAGAAAGAACATAGTTTTAAACTATACTTTTCCAATTTTGACTGCTGTTGTGTAAATAGAAGTTATCCGTCAGAGACAATCATGAACTAACAAAACAATAAATAGTTGCAATCTGTCAAATTTAGTAATGGAAAGGAAGAAGTATGATATGCTTCAATGTTACATATTGATTGGCAAAATTCAAAGAATGCTGCCAGTTATTAGTTAGATCTGCACCCACATCAGAGACAACCAGACAAAGTTTTATATTGTAGATTAGTTATTAATTAAAAAAAATATACGGTGCCTTTAATAAATCCAAAAGAAATTGCAAGAGCACATAAACGGATCCAAGGAATTGTATTAAATCAGGTGAACATCAACCCATAAAATATTTAAAATGCTTCCAAAGTCCATATTAGCCAAGAAATCCAATTAGGGGCATAGGGAGACGGATGTATTTCTATCATTAGTACATCAGAATAATAACAATTCTAAGTATCTTTCGGTCTAACGTGCTGTAGTCGGATGACTCCCGATTTACAAACAATGGATTATTTAACAGAAATAATGTTCACTATTGAGTGAGGCAAAACTCTATTAGCTTTCGTGAAGCTCGATGTCAAGAACATCATAAGTCACTGTGTAGTACGATATTATAGGCAGAAGAATACTTAGATCGATTAAAATTAATAACAATTTAACGAGTGAACTATATTTGAATTTACTTCCGCTAAATCCAATCGCGAAGATGTGGTTTGAATAGCATTTAGCACCAACAGATAATGTACACGTTATTACCATACTAGTAGAAGTAACGCAATCAGTCAATGCAAAATGCATTCATTCAAATATATTTTTGGTTACCTATTAGCGATGCACCGAGCATGTTTACCAAACATTTAGAAAATTTTTAATGAAAGATTACTTAAAGAACTAATACTTTTGAGTCAATATTAAAAGTATTTTGAGTAAACGTAACACTTTGTTATTTCATCAAATTTATGACGAATAGATGTACTTTGGTTTTAAAATGAAGCTTTAACATCTTTTCTATTATTATTGAATATAATATTAATCAAACAAGATAAATAAAACCCTTTACCACATCCCACATCAATGTTCGTCTTCTGTATATGTATTTCAACAACTAAGGTGTCATCACCGACAGATAATTAATCAGAGTATCGCACCTGGACTGCAGTAAAACTCACAGAAAAATTCCGCACTAGCCTTTAACCGCTAAAAGCCAAACAAACGTGTATTTGGCTTTGGCAACTTAGTTGTCGAAATACATATACAGAACACGAACATTGATGTGTGGGAATTTTATTTTCCTTGCTTGATTAATTCAATCAACCATAATTTTCATTAAAATTTACCTTGAATATATAAAGTAGTGTAAAAATGTACGTTCATTTCTCAGATAGAAGTGAAAGCACTTCTATCTCTTTAACTGTCAAGTAACAATACATCTGTTAACGAAGTAAACAGCGACGTGTTCATATAAATACGGCCAATTGCCAAAAAAAGCGTAGTTAATCAAAACTACTGCCAAAAATAAAGAAAGTCACATAGTCTGGCTTTGTCAATAAGTTAGAATTGTTGACGAATTATACGCTCCTGATGTTTTGATGGGTATTACTATCGAAACCGTATATTTATATGTATATAATGTTTAGTTTTTCCCGTATACTACACGTATTATTCTATTTTTGTGGTTTTAAATAAGTAGTAGGCTCTGACGTCACGCACATTATGCCTCATTTAACTAAGTATCTATCTTCGAAAAAGTCTTCAAATTTGTTTTAATTCGCCTAATATTTAGTTACAATATAAATAGTTAGTTTTTCTAACATACATGTTTACCTGACGATGAGTGAATCTCTGAAACATATGTAATAGACAGGGTGTTATTAACATTTGGATGATTCCTTTTAACAATCATGTTTAAATCGCTTTAGATAACTCTTAATTATTTATTATATTATTATATCTTCGTAATTATTTATATACCTATTCGAACAATTGGGTACTTGAATACCAAAAACATTAAAATAATTCGCCGTATAGCCACCTAATGATTTATATTTGTTTCCACGTGCTAAGAGGTTTAGACTTTATACAGACCGAAAAACCGGTTGAAAGAATGAACACACAATCTAACGCGGAAGAGATAGAGAAAATGTTTTGACTATTTGATTTACACGTTAAAAAAATGCGTTAACTACGAAAAGGAATACTTTGAAAAATTACAAAGAAATGTTTTGTCAAATAAATGTACCTTTCTTTACTAGGCTCAACAAAGAAAGAATAGTCCTCGTACTAATGCAAAACGTGTTTAATTAATATCCAAAACAACATTGCCAAAACACCAAACCCTTAAATGATTATAAAAGAAATAAGATTTATTATGCATGTATTAAATTACAGTATCATTTTCATAGTCTCTTTTTGACATATATTACGCATATATTAAGAATAATTTATTACGGTGTTTTACCTAAGGATGAGGACGCGTTCAAAACAACAATTCCAGGCGAATGTGTCATTGGGAAACACAATGTTAGTTAATCGATAATTCGGGTCTCCTATTGCACTTAAAAACACATCGATAAAAACATTGAACCTTTAGCTGATCACATAAAAGGCAAAGAATACTAAATAAACATTAAATCGCCCCTCAAAAATAGCATGAAGTCGCACTTTGCATACATAAACTATATTTTCATGTAAAGATGTCAATATCCCATTCTATTAAAAGCATTGTTACTTCCTTTCACATGCTTAGAAGTTATAAAAACGTCCATATAATAAAAAAATGCGTCAGTATTAAAAAAACATAGTAAACGATGCTAAAAATACAAAACGAATACTACATATTTCAGGAATAGTTTATTAAGTACTCCTAAGAATTAAGAAATAATCATAAAAGCATTTGTAGTATCAACAAAACAAGTAAAAACGTTGCAGTTAATCTCAAGAATCGACATTATTAATTGAACTTGATGAACAAAATTACTATAGTA
The DNA here is from genome assembly GCA_031893035.1 of Dermolepida albohirtum. Lineage (NCBI taxonomy): Eukaryota > Metazoa > Arthropoda > Insecta > Coleoptera > Scarabaeidae > Dermolepida > Dermolepida albohirtum. Next base: position 684,944 of record JAVIWB010005970.1, read on the forward strand.
TTTATATTATGTATTGCTTTATTAACTCTTTCCGTTCATTAAAAGTTATAATTTAAAATGGGGTCTTTTATATTCAATTCTAAATTTATATTTTGACAATACTGTTTGTAAGTAGGAACACGTATACATATTTATCTAAACTAACCTTGCAATGAGAGATAACAATGAAAATTTAAATTTCCTGCTATCGCACTGTTATTAGTTACGGACAATTAATTCAAAATTTTCTTCATTGAACCAGGACTTGGATCTCTATCTACTGTTCTCTAGAGGGTTGTCCCAACGAATCAACCTACCAAACACTACAATTTAAAATCTCCTATTATGCCATAAATTACATTATGGAACAGATTTAATTGTTTTAAAGCGCAGTCATGTTTTAGTATTTATACAAATAAATAATTAAGGGCTTTGCGATGGACTATTAATGTAAATTAACTTTTTCTGCTATTCCATTATTGTTATTAATTACAAATTTTTTGTAGTGGATCAAGACTCGAACACAGGTTCGAGTTCTGATCCTAGGCCACTGTTCTACCGTTCTCTAGACGGTTGCTCTAACCAATCACACTTCCAAACAATACGGATGATAAAAGTATTCAGACCGCGTCCAGGTCAATCAAAAAAGTTTGAAGTCGAGGAACTCTAGACATTACTGGATGAAGATTTATGTCAAACGCAAGAAGAACTTGCAAAAACGTTGGGAGTAACTTACCAAGCCATTTCAAAACGTTTAAAAGCATTGGGATTCATCCAAAAGCAAGGAAATTGGGTACCACACGAATTGAAGCCAAGAGACGTTGACAGACGATTTTGCATGTCGCAAATGCTGCTTGAACGCCATAAAGAGGAGTCGTTTTGCATCGAAATATTACTGGTGATGAAAAATGGGTTCATTACGATAATCCAAAACGAAAAAAATCTTATGTAAAGCCTGGCCAGCCATCAACATCAACGGCGAAGCCAAATATTCATGGTGCCAAGGTAATGCTGTCTATTTGGTGGGATTCGACGGGTGTTATTCATTATGAGCTGTTAAAACCTGGTGATTCTATTACGGGTGAGCTGTACAGACAACAATTAATTCGTTTGAAGAGAGCAATCGCCGAAAAACGACTAGAATATGAAACCAGACATAAGTCTATTTGGAAAACAGCGGCTGGGAAGTTTTACCTCACCCGTCTTATAACCCAGACATTGCCCCTTCTGACTACTATTTATTTCGATCGATGCAGAATGCCCTTATTGGAATACGCTTGACTTCAGTTGAAGGAATCAAAAATTGGCTTAGTTCGTTCTTAGCCTCAAAGGATGAACGGTTCTTTTGGGAAAGAATCTATCAATTGTCCGAAAGATGAGGAAAAGTGGTAGCTTCTGATGGACAATATTTTGAATAATATGTTCATTCATTTTGATTATAAAATAAAGGCATTTTTTTACGAAAAAAGTAATCGAATTAAGTTGCACTCCCATTATATTCATGACTTTTCTATAGCTTTAGACTACAGTTTATTAAACTATTTTAAACCTGCAATATTACCTCTAGAAAGGACGTATGTCCATGAGACCCGACATCACCAACTTATGTTCCAGAATATACACATTAATTGAGGGTCAAACCGTTTTTTTTAAATGTATTTTTGACATTACTTAACTGACAATCATAATTTATTTATTTTGTATTATAGATTCCAATACATTGGCATGTTTTTTTTTAACTGAACATAGCAAATAACCATACTATGTTCGAGGATATAAAAAAAAACTCACCATACTTAATGCAGACAAAACTTAATTCCAATTGTAAAATCAGAACACGTAGTCTGTATTTAAAGGAAAGCGAAGAGTAAACGTGTCAATCAGCACACGGGTTCTATATATTCACTTTTAATTTGCATAAGCACGTAATACTGTGCTTACATGTTTCACGCATCCCAATTGTTGCGGCCAAGGTTGACAAATTAATTTACTGGCAAATATGCATATTAAACAACCTCGCCAGAAAACACAATACATATAATGGAGCGGAATTATAACTACCTTATTCTTATTATATTTAAATTTATTCAATATGAATGTCGAATAAAAATAGGGATTTTGTTTTAACAATGTTAACGAAAATTAAAAATGTTAATAGTCCAAGCCCCAACAATTAAGGGGTAACATCACAGTAAAATTTTTAAAAAATCGAAATTTTTTTATTGTTTTAAGTGATGTCTTAGAGTCTTAAGAATAAGGAGCAATCGGTCTTATACGTGAAAAATTTTTTTTAATAATTTACGGTGCAGGCATCGCAGAATAATGGTAATATGAAATAATGTTACTCAAAACTTAAACGCGTTTTTTTCGAAAGTATGTTTTTCAAATTTGCATGCATCATAACTTCAACAAATTTGATCCCATCCACTTGAGATTTTTACAGTAGCTGCTAAACTAAATTATCTAGAGACGTACATAGGATACTTAATATCGGTTAAAAATTGCAATTGTTATAAATAATTTTTCACTGAATTTTTTGGGTAAAAATGAAACTTTGTGTTCAAATGGTCACCAATTCTACAAAAATCAATATTTTAACATATTCCTATGTACTTCTCTAGCAAATATAATGTAGATAATGAAAAAGATTTTTATTTTGTTCTTAGCGAAAGTGTATGACACTTATGGTGCATGCAGCGGAGCCCGATGTAAAAAAAGCAGTCCTACTTGCAGAGCTCCAGCGTCGCCTTTTTGATGTTAAAATATATTTAAAAAATTTGTTTTTTAGTTTAAGCTATGCCCATTAAAGACCCTGAAACCGATTTTCCACTTACTTTATTATTTGACTAAAAATAATTCACAAATTTACCCTATGTTTTTAGCCGTTCACTGTGATGTTACCCCTTAAATATGATAACTTTTTAATGGTGAAAACGATTATGGAAAAAACTTTAAAAACTCCTTAAAAATGACAACGGAAAAAATTCGATTAATCTTTTTCTTTGCCAACCTGACACTAATTAAGAGATCTTAGAGGCTCTTAATCGTTAACAGATATATTTAATACATAGATTAGCTGCTAGAAAGAAGATCACGGCTAGTGTTAAGTCAGTGTGTGTAAAATAATTCAAATAGACAAAAGTGATAGTGAAAAATTTGGTGATAGAAGGTGCGAAAACTATCTACACTACCAATGTATTGTAGTCTATATCGGATTTTTCAATAAGGACATAACACTTATATATTTAAATAAAACACAGAATAATTGAGATGTTGGGCTGAAATTTATTTCAGGTGCAATACACATATTATATTTAACTATTCGATCTCGTTCATATGACTACCGCGAGCACGTTTGCAAAGATCGTTTCTTTCGAGCCAATTTTCCACCACTCTTTTACAGGTATCGACCGGAACGTTGGCAATTTCGCGTTCGATATTGTCTCTGGGCTCCTCTAACGTTGTTGGATTGTTGGCATAAACCAACGACTTAACGTAACCCCATAAAAAGTCCAACGACGTTAAATCGCATGAGCGAGGCAGCCACTCGACCGGACCATTTTTCGAGATTACACGCTGTGTCGCTTGTGGCAGCATCTTGTTGAAACCAGGTATCACTGATGTTCAGTCCATACAATTCTGGCCAAAAATAGTCTCCCAACAAGACACCATAGCGACCTGCATTGACCGTAACATGACGATCATTTTCATCAACGAAGAAATATGATCCGTTCACACTTCCGGCAATGAAATCCGTACCATACAGTCACTTTTTGTGGTAGTAATGAAGTCTCTTGAAGCACATGTGAGTTTGTTACTGTCCAATAACGCATATTCTGCTTATTGACAAAGTCATTAAGCCAAAAATTAGCTTCATCGGTGAAGATGATTTTTCGATGAAATTCAGGATTTCCTTCAAATTTTAGCAGAGCCCAATCGAAGAAATTTCAGCGCTTCAAATGATCAAGAGGCTTCAGTTCTTGAATTAATTTGATCTTGTTAGGTTGTAAGCCAAGACCTTTACGCAAAATTCGCCATTGGTTTGAGAGATTCCCAATTCCTGTGAACGGCGTGGAATTGACTGATTTGGCTCATTTTAAACTGAAACACTTACGGCTGCGATGTTTTCCGTACTTCAACCGGTGCGTTGTCTCACTGGCACAGTGAATATTTTGATTCTAATTTATCCACTATAGCACGCACAACCTCTCTGGTGGAACGATTATTATGACCAAAAATTGGAGTAAGCGCTCTTTAAGTTGCGACCACTGACTCAGAATTACGGTGGTAATTTTTAAAATATCCAAACGTTGCTCGTTCGTGAACTTCACTATGATAAAAATGTTAAACTTGACTGAAGTTTTAACGTAGACAGATTATGAAAAACGTTCACGAGTGTGTTTGTAATAAAAGACAAAATTGTTTGCAGTAACTCGCGAAATTAGTGCAAATAGTGAACACAGTTGGCCCACAGCTACGCGCTGTAAAAAATGCAAAAAATTATTGTTTTATAAAAGTTTGAAAGTATTTTAGACAAAGATTCAGATCTTACCATATTAACACAAATTTATGAAGGTGTCTCTACAGATACATTAATTAGTTTCAAAAATTATTTCAATTATGTAAATATTACATCATTAGATGTAAAACGGTCGGTTTTTGCAAATAAAAACGTCTTTCCCCACGGCGCTCTCGGCTTGCGGAAACATATCTTATGCTTCAAATATTTAACAGTTCCTATCCAGTTTGTGACTTTATTGAAGTCGTTTAAAATGGTAATTGTTTCACCACATTTTATAAATTACTACTTATTATTTATTTCATTTTATGTACCAACTATCAAGCGCACGCCTATGGTGCGTAGCTCAATTTCGCTTCTTTAATTATTAATGATTAACTCTAACAAATTGCACAAACCAAGTATAGGATATATTACTTTTAAAATTAGTAAATCATTTAATAAATACACCTACTTAGAAAAAATAATTAAAAATATATACATATGTACATAAAATAATATTCAATCGCAACCTAATAACCTTAGCATCTCGTCTACAGACGATTGTAAAGATATCTTGTTAAAGTAATCAAAATGTATACAATATGCTATTAGTTTGTGCAAAGTGCACGTATAGGAAACATAAAGCATATTAATCTTGTTGTCTCACAATAGAACGCGTGTTGACACAAATTGCTATCACAGCACGTTACAATTGACTTTATTCAACGACAATGCGCAATTCATTTCATTATACAAAAAACCATATCAAAATTATATAAGAATTGCGCCTAATACTCAACGACATAATATTTAAAACGTGTGAGCAAAGAGAGATAAAAAGAACTCCTAAAGATGTACTATTATTCTCATAAATTAAATTTTAAAAATGTATACTGGACGTTACACCGTTGTTCGAGAATAATATAACAAGAATGGAGACTTGACTACTCGCACCATCTTTCGAAAAACTTATATTCTAATTCTTTTAATTTTTTATTGTGATTTTAAAGTTAGAGCAGTGTCACTAGTGTCTAAATGGAAAATTCTTTTTTTTTCAAATAGTCTGAAAAAGCTACAGTATTGGTGAAACAATTGTTACAATTTTCAAATTAAGAAATTTTGCGAAAATTACACAACCGAGTTTTTGTTTTTGACTTTTTTAATAAGAATGCTGGGATAAAACCTGACTTCATCACTATGAAAGTTTCAACAGTAGACACATCATAGTGGTCTACCCTCAAAGAAAAGCAAGACATTTCCATCGGCGCATAAGGTAATGAATACGATTTTTTGGAATTCGGTTGGAATAATTTTCATAGAATATGTGGAATTAATCGCAGGATAGATTTTTCAGCAGTAACCAATTCGAGGCATAACAGCCATTACTCAGATCACTAATGCAATTATTGTATATTATAACTTGACACAGAAGCCATTTCATATAGATCAATTAGTCTGCTACCCATTTCAAGGAATTTGAAAAAATATTTATTAAAAAAAAAATTGAAGTTATAATTCAAGAAAGAAACTAGTTCCAAGTCATCAGCTTGGTTTCAAGCATAATCATGAGACAGCAGAACAAATTCACAGGCTGGTAGATAAAAAGACACACGGAGAAAAAATATTATTCTGTTGCGTTTTTAGATATAATACAGACGCTCTACAATATTTAGCTAATATTTATACTCTACAAACTTAAACAGTACTAGCCATACAATGTATATATACTGAGTTCCCATCTAACCTATACTAATTTGCTTCTCTCATATCCGAAGCACCACAAGGTAGCGTACTGGGTCCCACATTATACCTGCTATGCGCAACTGATACGTCTAGAACCACAATAACTACAAAATCTACCTTTGCCGATGACATCCATGTCCTAAAATTGCATTAAAGAACCTACAGCACTCTGCAACCGAATTAGATTCACCTGTAGTTTTTTAGATACATATTTAATTTGTATATTAAATTAAAAAAATAACGAATTACTTATTCTAACATATTCTCTATCGCATATGTGGGCAACAACCGGCCCGCTGTAAGATTTGATCCGGCCCGCGAGATATTGTCGTATTATTTCATATCTGATATCTATCGCTAAAAATTATAACTACTTTAAAATGCACTACTTTTAAACGCGGCCCGCGAACGTATTTGCACATTAAAGTTTGGGCCACAACATGTCAAAGGTTGCCTATACCTGCTCTATCGTGTTAGCAATAATTCTTGGCATCGGATATAAACTTATTATTATTGTAATCTCCACCAAAATCCTTTATTAACAATAGGGAGACTTACGGGTAATATGAATGGGTATTTTAACCTGCTCATCACTTTTTGTCTATCGTTGCAAGTGTTAAACAAAAGTTTTATGTGAGTTTCACATATTTGTTAAATATTTAATTATCTTATATATTTTACGATTTATTAAAATTCTTTGTGCTGTGCGTACTGTGTTAAATTTTAAACAATGAGAAAACAAAAAGATATTTCAAATGAAAAAAGATCGCAAGAGAGACTTCATTAAAAACTGGAAATTTTTCTCATCGGTAAATGGCAAGGAGAGAATGTGTGTACTGTCACACCATGGACAGAGTAGTAAAATCAGTTCAAGAAAACTTACCCTAAACGTTGGCCGGGCGTACTCTTCGTCAAGAAATTGGGAAACTACATAACGCGAAGATCGTATTATAAAAAACTTTCTCCTACTTCTACTTCTTAGAGAAGTACTATGCAGACTACAGGAAGACAAGACAAACATATCGGAACAAACATTAAAGTCGTGATTATACAAAGAAAAACTTTATAATAGGGGTCCTGAAAAACAAAAAAAAATACAAAATTCAAAGAAAACGTGAAGAAAGCAAGGTTACAGCTGGTGAAACAGCATAAAGACCTCACGGTTAATGACTGGACAAAGGTAAGCATCACTAATTTCATTTAAGCACTTAATATTTTACACTTTACTGGTAAATTGAGAATTTAACCGAAAATATCTTTTTCAAGGATCGTGTTCAGTGGTGAAACGCGGTCAGAAGCGGCAAAAGAACTAGCTCGTTTCATTAGGAACAAGTTGTCTGAACGTTTTCATGTCAAAATCGTCAAACATCCCCTAACTGTATTATTTGGTCCTGCATATCTGAAGAGGGGCTTGGACCTGTTTATTTCGTTACTAGAAGGATGAACCAAATTCAATATAAAGAAGTGTTGTAATCAGTTTTGGTTCCATACTCTTTAGGTTAGGGAGGTGTTACCTACACATTTATGCAAGATGAAGCACCATGCCACAGGGCAAAATCTATTAAAATTTTATTTTCCGAAAGGAATTTGAAGTTATTGCTGTGGTCAGGTAATTCTCCAGACCTAAACCTAATTGAAAACGTCTGGAATAATCTAAAACGGATTGTTTATTTGTCTCTCATCAGACATACTAAGACAAAATATGAAGAATATCTAGAGGACTACATATAAGTATACTGGTCAAAAAGCTTAACTGTTTTTATTACTACAGACGAATACATGAACGGATTTGATAAAAAAGAAACAGAAAGAACAATTTGTTAATATATATAGTTTAACATTTTGGTGTTAGCATATACCTACATAAATTAGTGGAGAGTTTTATATAAGATTGTTATAATTTACACTGGCAAATAGAAAACATGACAGCCTACAACTTCAAACGTGCACTTAATCAACAAAAAATGATGAAAATGTTTGAGTTGTGTTTGTTGATCATTTATCGTAAAATACTAATATAATTTTTTATCATGAGTCTGAATAATAGACACAATTTAATATTCTGCGTGTAACATCAAATGTGCGCGATCTGTCTGTGATTGCACATCACCTTCGAAGTTTGTATCACCACGTTTAGATTGCGTAACCTAGCAACAAATTCTGTTTTTCGGAGCATTAACACTCAAAATTTGTTGCCGAAAATTCATACGTGTTTAGTCCTTTGAAAAACAAATATTAGATTGCTCCAAGAACTGCTAATTTCAGCATTTAGGGATTTTCCATTTAGACATTTTATTCATACTGCTGAAATTTTCAAATCAAATATAGACAAACTTCTACTGTCATTATAAAAAAACGGCAAAATTTGATTATTCTATGTTTCACCGAAAGATGGTACTAGTATTCCAGTGTTACTTCTCGGCAAATATTTTATTTTAAATATTGTAAATACATTGTAGTTAATTCATGTTATTATTTTTTAAAAAACCAGCAGCTACACCGGAATTAAAAATACATATTCTCATATCAAGTAAAAATTGTACCTAGTATTGTACACTTAAATTACTTTCTTAAGAATATTCTGAACTGATATAACTGCAACACTACTTATATTCAAATTCAGTTGTATGTACATTTATTTTTTCCCTTTTTAGCCATTCGTATTATTTGAATGTATTCAATGTAGGAGCGCCCTCTCTTCCTAGATATATACACTTACACGCTATGTATGTTTATTGGTGCATGATCGCTGTAAAGTTTTCTAACCAATACATTCTAAATTTAGTAATAATCAAAAACATTTTCATCTCTTTCTAAATTTTGAGCAACATATTTTTGCAATGCACTAAATATACACATACTTTTCTAATTATAATAAGTTTTCGTTGTTAACATGATTACAGTTACTTTTAATTATTAAAAGACTAACAAATTGTATTTGCTTCAACCAATTGTATATGCTCTTTTAAAATTTCATTCTATTATTCTTAACAGTGGATTAACAAAATTTTAAACCATATATAACTAAGAAATATTTTTCACAACTAGTTTTATTATAACTAATTTTTTAAAATATAGAAACAAGACAAAATTATTTAAATAAATAATGAACATTAATATATATTATTTCAAATATTTTAAATTTTAGTTATACATTTCTTTCTATATATTATAGCAAAAACTGCATTTATTCACATTAATTTGCTACAATCAAATACAAAGTTTTATTTTAAATAGTTTAACTTTTAAAATACAAAACAATAAATTTCTCTATCACAATAATAATTTTAAGTTTGATATTGTCTTAACCTAGAATTTTATTGAAAGTAATTTCTTACCTTTCTGTCGTAGGGTCAGCACAGTTTAAAGGATATTTCAAACCAATAACACCACCGTTTTTCTCTTTCAACTGGCCCTCATTCTCCATATAATACTGAACTAATTCTGAAAGTGTTGCAAATTTTTCTCCCCCATATAAGTCATAAAAATCACCCGAGTTTTGAATTTTAATATGTGTAACTTCACCATTTCGGCTAAAATACCAAACATTATTAAGATACGTTAACTTCAATCAAAAAATAAATTTACTTACAGAACAGATAATGTAAAATCTCCATGATTTGAAGAACTGGGTCTTGCTAAAAAACTACCGTCCTTTCCTCTTTCAAGTAAAAGCTTTTCTGCTTCAATTCCTGTTATTCTAGGCCAGAACCATCTGTTCAAATACATAGAAAGAACATAAAACAGATGAATTTACAGTTCATAGAGTACTATTAAATCAATACATTTTTTTGAAAGTTGCCAATACTAATTATTAACGTCAGTTAAAACAAAGGATGAAATATTTACCTTCTAGAGCTCATTTTTATGAAAAATTGCTTATGGTGTTTTTATATTGAAGTTTTACACAGTGTTGAAGATTAAATGCGCCATCTTGTTTTTGTAACTTTTGTACATGACCTTATATTCTTTATTTTAAACACTTCTGCTTTTATGTTTTATTTGTTAAAGGAAATAAAACAAAAATATGTATATAATAAAATTTTAATTACTAAATCACATTACTTAATGTTAACTTATTTTAATACTAAAATACAACAAAACTATCAATTTAAATCAAGTATTCAAATCTTGAGCAGAATCCCGTAGCAATTCCGACGATCCTTCTGCCAATAAATTTTTATTTTCTAATAATTCTCTCTTGTTAGCTTCTGGCTTTAAAACTGTAAAATATCTATACCACCGAAGTCCCAGATTTACTACACCGAACATGGTTACTGCTACACATGTTAAGACAAAACCTTTATGTAATCTGTCAACTAAAAGGCTTCTTACTGGAGCTTTTTTCATTTTATATAGATAGTTCTGTTAAAAGTTTTGCTTTAAAATAAATACATAACCTGATTTTTAAAGTTTTGACAAATGAGTACTTTGCTTAAGTGCGCATGCACTACACCAATCGGACCACCTGCAATTTTAAACACAAGTGTCAAAATGTATATATGGTTTAATAGAATGATATGATCTGAACGTTGATCATTTTTAAATATTTGTCTTATTTGAAACTGCAGTAATACTAATTTAACGTGTCAAAATGCCCTCCAGAAATTCGCTAAAAATAAATCGAAAACATTACAAACACATACTTAGCACTGTCCTAAAACATGATTGTTACACCAATTCTTTCAATTCTTCACGAAAACAACAAGAGGTTTGTTGCAATATCTTACATAGATTTCGTAAATTCGTTTTTAGAATTTTTTAGAACACTATCCTTCTTTAAGTGATTTCGCAACCAATGTTGAATCTTTAACTATTGGTTTGCCATTTCCCATATCAGAGCCTAGTTTAATCGAAAATCCTATAGATAATTGCACAGTATTACTATTGGAAAAGCAACAATATAATGATAAACTTAATTCCTTCCTTAATCGATACAAAAAAGATAAGAAATGGTTAACAAAAAAATATGTTAGAGAAACTAAATATGGCATGGTTCCCAAGTATATATTTGACTTGTCTATGAAAAATATCAAGGATCCTGATACATATTTTAGTGGCAGTTATAATTGGTATTTTACAGGAGGTATTCTAGATTCGTTTAAAATATTTAATGAGGAAAATCTAATTCATCCTAATAACGAAAACTTGCTAAGTAAGTATAAATTTCATACTGATGCAAATTAAACTTTTACAACTTTATATAGTATATAGGGAAGAGTTAAAAGATGTTAGCAGAGCCATTAATTAATAAATTTAACCTTATTTAATGGATCTCTATTTTTTAATAATACTTTTCATGCTTCATCAGGGTAAACTATTATTAAACTGCATACAATTAATTCAGGATACGTTATTAAGAAATTTAAAATTACTTTCAAGTTGAACATGTGTGAGAAAATTTGTTAGTGCTATAATAATTTTGTATTAATTATTCGAATATTTTTCGGCTAATTTCAAATGAATGTTAAGTAATAAAATGATTGAACTTAGCATTACACTAAAATTGTAAAATATCGTGGTCAGTAATTTTGTCAATTAATATCAACTAATTTAAAGTTAATCAAAAAGTGACAAATTCCTGAAAAGTAGTTCGTAACATCAGGTCATTATTCATGTTATCAATTTTACTCATGCATGTTAAAATTGCTTTTGAATGTTAAAATTGCAAGTAACTTTAAATTTTCTAATAATATAACTTCCATTAATTGCACTTTAGCAATAGTTGCCCCTATTAAAGCATGTAATATTATTATGCAAAATATTGGTAGAAATGAACCAATATAAGGTTAATTTTAATTGCAACTTAAATAGTTGCCTCTTATTTGTTCTTTTCTATTAAAAATAGTATATTTAAGAAGAATGCAAATAGGGGATTTGATGAGCATGTTTATATTCGAAATAGACTTTCCGTTTAGCAAGAAGTTGTTAACTTTTTTATTTTAAATGAAACAACCTGTATATATTCTTAAATTTCAATAGAGCTTCGCTTTGGGAATTCAATAATAATGTTTACACCCTTTTGTTCAATAGTGACAGAGATATTTATTTAAAATCATGTTTATGTTTAATAGGGGATGGAACTAAAATTCAGCACTACACTTAACTATCAGAACGAACGTTGTAGACGCCCACATATTAAAAATTGTTCAATCAACTAAAAAAGAACGCACTGAAATTTTGATATTGATTGGCATTGGGGACCACGTCAAAACGCGTGGGGAAGTGTGCAATTTATTTAGCAATTTACATCAAGGTGGGCATCTGATATCATGAACTGAGTGTAAAATTTTGAGGAGTATAACTTGAACTGAAATGTTAGAAATTTACCGAAAAGCGGACGACTAAAGATCATAACCAATAAAATTATTGCTCAAGATATTGTTATAACATTGGAGCAGTAGACATTTTCCATTCTAAACTATCATATCAGTTGCCCATCAGTAGCTAGAATATAGCTAGAATATTGAAGCATCAAAAATATCATCAGGTAGTTTATATGAATAATATTTTTCATTTAGTGCAAAAATTATTGAAAGGAGATTTTGCAAAAGAGTGATTTATATACAATATGCTGTTTTTCGACGAGGCTAGGTTTTGTGTGATTGGTACTGTTAATCGCCATAATCGTCGATATTGATCAATAGAAACCCCTCATTGGATGCAAGGATCACATATGCAACATCAACAGAAATGAAATGTTTCGATTGGTACTTTCAGGAACCATATTATTGGTCTATTTTTAATTCACAGTTGGCATTGGCAAATATCCTTTAAGAAGTTGTTCGCAGACTTACACACTGTCTGGAAGTGAGCAGGTATCATTTCAAAAACTTCACCGGTTTTATTTTTGTTTATATTCTTTGTTAATTTTGTTTTATTTTCAATAAAAGTTGCTTTATTAGTTTTAATTAAATATCCCTGCCGTTCTTGAAAAAAGGATGCTATACCTTATTATTACCAAATTCTCAAAACAGAACTTTATTGAAAATCTCAAAAATATACAGGATTTTATTTAAAATAAAAATTTAAGATCATTTCTTGCTGAATCGAAAGTCTGAGTCGAATATAAATGTGCTCAACAAATCCCCTATTTGCATTTAATTAATTGTGAAAAATTTTATTAAAATCTTAATAGTTGTACCCAAAATATTTGAGTAAATCTATACATTTGCCTAACCCTTATGCATAATCAAGCGTTTTTTATGATGTGCAATGAAGATTAACTTTTTCTGCTATTATATTATAACTAATTAACAGAAAATTTGATGCAAAATATTCCTCTTCGGACAGGACTTTGTCTAGAATTTTTTGTTAATTAATGAATGATGTAATAACAGAAAAAGTGAATGAAAATTAATACTTCCTACTATACCATCTTTGATACAAATTACAGAAAGAGACTCGAAACTGTACTGCTTGGTGGTCTAATTGGTAAGGGAGCCGTCCAGAAAACGTTAAAATACAGATTCGAATCTTGGATCTTTTTAATCAATTTTTGTAATTAGTGGCAGCGATGCGAATAATTTTATTAAAGTACGTAACATTACTCAGGATATATTAGTTTTCAGTTAATTTTCATAATGTATTTAATAGATACGTTTAGGTGACAATGCATCAGTATTTATAAATAATAACTTATAAATTCTTTCTCAAGTAAAGTTATGGTTTTCCCAGCCTGACCTCTAAGATTGGGAAACATGATTACGAACCTTACCAATTAATGAAACCGAACGGATTTAATTTTTCGCTTGATCTTGAACAGTTATAATTATCAAAAGCTTTAAATACATATACATTAGTCTCCATAGAAGACCTTGCAGACTCTGAGGTTCTAATAAAATAAATTCGAAGCGCCGTGCCCAACGATATATTGGGGTACTAGTATGACTAGCGCTACTTGTTAATGTAGTTTTACCTTCGAATGCTCATTTTCATCAGACAGCAGTCAAAATAAACATCATTAATATTCGAAGTATAGTAGAAATCGAAACACTATCTCTACATCAACAATAACCTACCTGCTAAGCCAACAAAAAGGGCTATATTGCAGATGTTATACGCGCCATAAAGTAAAATTTTGAATTCATGAGGAACTCAAGTATCGAGTTTGCTGATGTATCCTAGTTTATTTATGTGGTTGCGGACACTTGAATGATTGACGTTTAAGGTTTCTGCAATGACCTGTATTGTGTGCTATGAGTTCGACTCAGTCAAAGTTTCTATTTTATTGTCATCAACCTCACTGGGCCTTCCAAATAATGGAACATCGTTAGGATTAAAATCAATGGGACGGAAATTCACGAACCATCGTTGGTTTTTGTAGAGGAAGCACCGTGTCCGTAAACTTTACGCAACTTTTTACAATCTGGTCGCGCGTTCTTCCTTTACGGAAGTAAAAGAGTAAAATATGATGAAAATGCACACTTTGATCTACGCGATTCTCAACTTTTTATAAAATTTCAAACATTCAACCAAACCGCTCATTTCCCTCTCCATAATGATATTGGAATTGTCAGTTATATCGCATAATATTATATAAAAATAGATACGAATGACCCTTAGGATGGGTTCATACAGACGGAATTAGCTCTAACTTAGTATTAGTTCTACGCATGCATATTTTCGATATATTAACTTTTATACGTATGCGAAAGACACTAATGTTAAGTTAGGACACTGCCGTTTGTATAAACCCACGCCTGTATGCCCATATACTATACTTTGCCGTTAGAGCGCTTACATTTGCCCGCGCACCGGGTTTTTCATAAGTACGTATCGAATGTTTACGGTTACTCATCTAAGGCCAATCGCTATGCCCAGTTATGTATTTGTTGGTACATACGTACTTACTACGTGGGATGTCTTTTAAGTTTTGCATAGTGGGACATAGGGAGCGCCATTAATCAAATGTCAGTTCTAAAAATTAACCTCCATCTTTAGTTAACCTAAATCCAAAGTTTCAGTGCGATGCGTGTAGTGTTGTAGCTACAACGAGCTGTCAAAGTTGACAAGTTAGCTGAAAAATGGAATTAAACCGAGAACATTTTCGCGGAATATTTTTTTATAATTTTCGAAGACAATTATTTCAACAAGTTTTTGTTTCTGTTTTCGGCAATAAAGCACACATCAGTCAACAATTTCTCGTTGGTATGGAGAATTCAAACGTGGACGGATTAGTCTCAGACGATCCAAGAGAAGGTTCACTAAAACGGCAGTCACTCAGGAAAACGTGGATACTGTGCGCAAGATCCTGAACGAAGATCGACATGGGACATATCGCCAGATCGAAGCATTATTGGGGATTTCAAAGACATCGCTTAAATAAATTTGCACAAAGAATTGTGTGTAAAAAAATTAGTTTCCCGTTGGATGTCGCGTCTGTTGACCGAAGATCAGAAAGCAGCTAGGGTGCATAGGTGTCAAAAGACTCTAGATCGCTTCAACGCCGGAAACTCTAAAAACGTGCACAACATTGTCAGTGGTAATGAATTTAGTGGATTTTGTCTGTCTGGGTGTTTCAAGACGAAGAAAAGCCGACAATCATCCGTATTCGAAATGTCTCCTAAATATGGTCGCGACATTTGTCTCGAAAGGAGGTCATGTAGCAACAATTTCTCTACAAGATTAAACAACTGTTACTGCCGATTGGTATACATCCATTTGTTTGCCGCAGGTTATTGCTGAACTTCGAAAAACCAACCCCGAACGACGAATCATCCTCCACCAAAATAATACAAGTACGTACACAGCATGCAAGACAATTGAATTTTTAACACAACAAAACATCGAATTGTTGAACCATCCTCTATACAGTCCGGACCTAAGTTCCAACGATTTCTTTACCTTTCCGAAAATCAAGAACGGACTGCGTGATCGAAGGTTCCACTCGCCAGAAGGGACAGTCGATGCCTTCGAAAACGCAATTTTGACTGTACCAACGAGTGAAACAATTGCTTCCAAAGTTGATTCGAGCACATGCAAAAGTGCATTAATCTTCGTAGAGAATTCTTCGAAAAACAATGGAGTCTTTAAAAGCTATCTACTGTTTTATTCCAGTTTTATATGCAAAATTTAAAAGACGACCCACGTATATCGGATCTTTTCCTGTCGCGCCTGTAAAAATTAACCGCTCTATTCATGACTTTTGCGACAATCCAATAAACGCTTGAAGAAAGAACATATTTATAGCTATCGACTTAAACTTGAATTTTCGTTTAAATATCCGACAATTGGGTTGGGTTGCTTAGCATCCTATTAATATAAAAAACGTGGAAATAATAAAGGCATTTAAATTATTGAATATTGTACTTGATAATTTGTACTTTTTAAAATGGAAGAAGTGAATCACTGATTTTCATTCTTATAAAGGGTTTTCCAATAGGGACTTGATAACTTTTAATTCAATTTGTGAACGCACCCTTTCACTAATCATCGAACTGTCACTGTCAATTTATTCAGTAAACTTAACATTTTCATCATGGTAAAGTACACGAACGAACAACGTCTGCAAATTATAAAAATTTACTACAGAAATTCGGAGTCGGTGACCGCTACTTTAAGAGCGTTAACTCCGATTTTCGGTCGTAATTCTCGCCCTAGTAAACAGGCAGTAACAAGTTTAGTGCAAAAATTTGAGTCTACATATTCGTTGTGTGATGTTGCCATGCCAGTGAGACAACGGGTTGGTCGAAGTGTCGAAAATATCGCTGCCGTTGAAACGTCCGTAGCAAATGATCCAAATCAGTCAATTCCACGGCGTTCTTAAGAGTTGGGCATCGCCCAGACCACTTTATGGCGAATTTGGTTTACACCCATACAAGATCAAGCTGACTCAAGAATTGAAGCCGATGGACCATTTGAAGCGACGTACGTTGTCCGATTAGGCTCTGGAAAAGATGCGCCAAGATGATCAATTTCATCGCAAAATCATTTTCAGTGACGAAGCTCATTTTTGGCTCAATGGGTTCGTCAATAAACAAAATATGCGTTATTGGTCGGGTGAAAATCCACATGTTCTTCATGAAATACCACTTCATCCACAAAAAAAACTGTTTGGTGCGGTTTGCATGCCGACGGCGTCATAGGGCCATATTTTTTCGTCGACGATAACGATCTTCACGTTACTATGAATAGTAATCGTTATCGCGCCATGATTACCGATTATTTTTGGCTGAATTGGAAGATATGGACTTGGACAACATGCGGTTTCAGCAGGACGGTGCCACAAGCCACACACGTTACAATCGATTTATTGAAGAGTAAGTTTGATGAGCGTGTTATCTCAAGAAATTGGCCAGTCGATTGGCCGCCTCGTTCGTGCGATTTAACGCCTCTAGACTTTTTTCTTTGGGGCTACGTCAAGTCATTGGTCTATGCCAACAAGCCGACAACGTTGGAAGATCTCAGAGCCAGCATTGAACGCGAAATAGCAGCCGTTTCGGCCGAGTCATCGAAAATTGGGTCCAACGAATCGACCGCTGCAAACGTGCCCGCTGTGGCCATATGGACGAAATCGAGTTCCATTCATAAATAGTGAATAATCAACATGCCTCCCTCTCACGTCCAATGAATTGAACGAAAAAGCGAGAATGCATCTGCCTCGCAATATCGATAACTAGGTTACCTTTTAACATTCTTTTAATTGGCAAATAGCCGTGATGCAGTGCCATCTGTCTATACGCTCTGGTAACTTAGTTATCGATATTGCGAGGCAGATGCATTCTCGCTTTTTCGTTCAATTCATTGGACGTGAGAGGGAGGCATGTTGATTATTCACTATTTTTCTGTATCGTAATGATATGATAGACGCTATCAAGGAATCGTTCATTAATAACACAGAATCTGCCTGATGATTGGTCAATCCATGAAACATATGTAGTTGATAGGGTGTTATTAATAATAGAATGATTCCTTTTAACATTCCATTCATAAATGTTTTGATTGTACTTCAACCCGATAATAAAGTTTTTGAAATATCTCAAACGGTCTGCATTTTATTTTGAAAAAAAGTTGTCAAGTCCTTGTTGGAAAACCCTTTATAAGTCGCAATATCTAAAACTACCCGACGTACGTTTTACATTTAACATAACTTTTTTGTTTTATTTTAGATATACGGAACGATATAGAAAATATCGCCACTATCAAATTAGATATTCTAGACGAAACACCGATATTTAATGTAAAAGCTTACGATGACAATATATTTTCGATACGCCAAAAATACAAAGTATGTCTCTTAAAAATAAAATCGACTGCTAATAAATTATCCTTTAATGTTGTCACTTCAAATACAAGCGATACAGTTCCATATATTGACATTAAATACAAAAATAATGAGATGTCTACGTTGAAACTTAATCATGAATTGCAAATACAGGATTTAAATAAGAAAAATGGGGACTCGCACGTATTTAAAACTGTAGAGAGCGAACAATCGGATTGCTTTGGACAAATCGAGTATGCTGATCAAAACATTTTAATGTACACGGATAGAAATTCAATTAGAGTATTTGATAAACGGACGATGCAAGAAGAGAATATATACGAAATTAAAAACGACTTTTTTAAATGCGATGAATTGTGTGCGTTCAGACCAAGCCATAACCCAGAATATGTATTTTTAGCTTCGTTACATAATATTTTTAAATTCGACTTTAGACAAATGAATATGGTAAAAACGTGGGCACATATGTTATCCTCTGCACCATTAATGATGAACATAGTGAAATATTTTGGCGACGAATTGTTATTTTTATCTTCACAAAGGTATAACGAAAAGATCATATTGTTAAGCAACTTAGAAGAAACTAATTTAGTTCAAATAGTTCCTAGTAATATGGACACGTGGAACGAATGCAATCGAAGCTATAATTTTAATTTGAATAGAGAAAATGAGAAAAGACTGAAATGCAGTACAGCTGGTATTGGTTTTATAGAGAACAAAAGAGGTAAGTACATACTGATTAATATAATTAATTGATGTAAATAGGATTAGGTTAATCCTGTGCATAGATGTGCAAATAAGTAAGTGGTATATATATATATATATATATTATATATATATATATATATATATATATATATATATATATATATATATATATGTTTATTTATATAGTATATATATATATATTTCAAGTCCTCATCACCTGTCGTGGTCAAATATTCGGTACAGGCTTTAGCGCGGTGAGCTGGAGCATTATCGTGATGGAGGAACCAGGTGTTCATTCTTGAGTTTGGCCGCAGGTTCTTCATAGATCCAATGACTTAGGCAGGTACTGTTCAGTATATCACTTAGCTGTGACTGTCTTCTGTGTGTCCAAAACGACGCGTTCAACAATTCCACACGATTTGAAAAATACAGTTATCATTTTCTTCTTTACATATCGGGATTTTTCTGACAACTACGGGTGTGTCCTCATCATCAAAAACCCAAACTTTCTTTTGAGCTTTAGTCGGCACATTGTAATAGTACAGCCAAGTCTCGTCACCTGTCACGATGTTGTTCACATACCGAGATTGTCACTTATTAAACTTTTTTAGTATCTCCCGGCACCAAGTCACACGTCGTATCATCTGCTCTTCAGTCAGTCGATGCTGCACCCAGAGAGGATGCTGCACCCAGAGAGAACAAAGTTTCTTCACGTGCAAATGATTATGCGGAATCGAACGAATTGCTGGTGCATTTAGGCTTGAAGTACCCTCTAATCTGTTGGTAGGTCACTCGCCTGTCCTCGCCAAGCATTTTCCTCACAGTAGTAACATTTTCCTCCGTAACTGACGTTCGTGGCCCTCCTGGCCTCTCAGCATCCTCCACAGTTAAATTTCCCCTTTGGAACTCTCTATACCTCCTGAATATCGTTGTGAGATGTGTACAAACATCACCTAGTGCAAGAGTCATTTCTTCGAAGCACTGGTCTATGTTTAAACCACGCACAAAATTATAACGCAAAACTGCCCTTATCACATTTCGTGACCACGATGCCATCGCAAGCACTTTACACTCTCACTGCTAATGAATAACTGAGCCCATCGACATGGCGCGGCGGCTACTATGCACGTATGAACATGTCTCAACATGCAGCAACAAGCAGCTTCCTGCGATCCATTGTTGCGTCATATTGCAAAACTTTCCAAGTACCCTTTGTATTATATTCAAAAGAAACTTCGCACTGTTAAACTTCCTTCTGTCGGCCAATGACTGGACGGAATGTCTCTCAAGCAAAGCGTTGTAATTTGTGCCAATAAGAGAATAGGAGTCATCATTTTTTTTTAACTCAAATATTACAGAAACCACTTTTGCACCCTTTCCAGAGCAAATGTTTATATAGGTAGTAAGAATACCAAAGATAATAATAGCGAAATAAGTTTACTTCAAAGCCAATAGACTATTAAATTGCTTATAAGAACGGTTAAGTAACGAACCCGCAGCATCTGTACAAATTGCAGTGATATGGTTCGTGAATCTAAAAGCAGAATCAAATAGAACTCCTAAATCCCTGACATGACTACTTCTACTTGGTTTACTAATTTTCGAAAACGTAAAAGCACATTTATCAACATTGAAGTAAATTTTGTTAGTAATAGACCAATCGTGTATAATCTTCAATCTATTTTGCAATATAACACAGTTGGCCGTGGAGTTTATCTCCGTAAATATATTGAAGTGTCTGCATATGCCAGAATATCTTGCTCCAGTAACCTCGGAAGGTCGTCTATATATATATATATATATATATATATATATATATATATATATATATATATATATATGTAGATAAAATGAGATACGATTGAGTAAGCCTTGAGAAAAAACTAAATTGTCCGGCTTAGGCAAGATTAACGAATGATCAATACTATCAAATACAAAATCCGTATTTATACGGATTTTGTATTTGTAATCGTTATTTATAACGATTATCTAAGACTTTGAACATGAATTGAGTAATTTCTATCAAATTATGACTGGTGGCTCTTCTGGTTATAAAGTTGATGTATTGTAAGAGTAGTTTTGGTTTCAAACAATTTAGCAAAATTACTCAAGGTTTACATCCAGCAAATCGTTAATAAAGAAGACGAAAAGTATTGGGCGTAAATTAGAACCCGGAGAAACACCAGATTACGATATATATGTAGACGAACTGAAACCATTATGTTGGACGTAGTTTGGTCTGTTAGGCAAGTATAAAGATATTAAAGCTAATAAAATAGTTCTAAATCCAAACATGTGTAACATTAATAATATTTTATGGTCGCCTGCGACAAATACACGCGAAAAAATATCTATTTGACTGCATGTATTTAACTTGGCGCCTGCCCTAATACATAATTAGTGACCATTTTATACTAGCTCTACCTACATATGTTTTAAACTTTAAAATAAAATAACATACTTTTGCAGAGATGGAATATGTATTTTTGTATATTGTTTTTGTATTATATTCTGCGGCAATCCTTTCCCCGTGAGTCGACCGGATAATCGAGGTTTTATTCCAATAATTTTCAATTAAGTCTCATATTTTTTTCTATAATTACAGTAATTTCATAACATGAAACATAATTACAATTAAATTTATTGATAAGGATATCATTTAATAAATGTCCATTTATACTTAAATTTTTCTTTTCTAGGTGTAGCTTTATATACTTGTAATTCCTTTGGTGACATTTTCAAGAATAGTCTGTCAAGAGAAACTGATTGTTCAACAAAACCCGTAGAAAATATCGATAATTGGATAAATAATATTCCCAGCAAACCTAAATCGTTAATACTTTCTCACGTACGTGAATTAAGCCATGTTAGATATGTTTTAAATGAACCAGCACATTCCGAAAACTTAGAAAGGTATAAAAAAGAAAATAAAAAAAGGTTGGACCTATTAAGCGAAATGACATTAGAGAATATTGATATGGCAACAATTTGGCTGAGGGAAGACAATCGAGCAACCGATAATTTGGCACCATCGACTTCTTCAAACGTTAAAGTTGCCGAATGGTTAAAGCAGCGAGAAGAAAATGTTAGTGATGAAAATGGTGATTCAGATTATATCTAATTCACCAAGTATTTTTGAAAACTTGGTGATTAATTAATGTTTATATGTACATATACGTACTCATTTTATTACTATTTATACATTATGTTTATTTCATGGTCATAGTTTTCTATCTTCAGCAAATCTTGCATTCACTACAACTTATCTTCTTCATATGGATTCGCTACTGCTATGCTTTCCCACATTTCACTCGGTCTTCCGGCTCCCTACTTTAATATGCTATTTCCATCTTTTTTTTTGCTGGCTCCTGTCTCTTCATTATCTGCATGCAGTCTGCAAATTTAGTTGTCTTTTTCCTACATGCTTGAGTAAGAAATGTATCTCCAGTTCCTATCACCCCCATGCTTCTTACTCTTTTACTCATTTTATTATTATATTATTACCTTGGTGTTTACTTTTCGTGTTTGTATTTATGCTTTGATACTACATATACGAAAGCAATTCAAATTAACCTACATTTTATATTTTTCTAAACATAATTGAAGAGAGATAATACCAAAAATCAGAAAATTCCGAGTATGAAGGTGATTTCCTTTTGTCACAGATCATAACTGATGAGACCTAGGTACACCATCATATCTTAGAAACCGAGAATGTATGCATGGAATGGCGTCGCTGAAGCTCACCTTCGTCCAAGAAAATCAATATACAACCATCTGCTGGCAAAGTGATGACTACAGTTTTCTGTGACCTTATCGGACCAATTTACGTCGACTTTCTAGAAGAAAAAAAATCGATTAATTCAGCTTATTACAATGAGCTTCTTGGAACAGTTAAACTGGCCATAGACGCGGTCTCTTAAACAAAGGCGTTATTCTCCTACACGATAACGCTCATACACATACAGCCCACCTAACAAACAATACATTTTGGTTCTCAACGATGCGGATCGTATTTTTGGCCGTAGTTTTCCAGGTGCGACACTGTTTAATTGTCTGCTGATGATGACAACTTAGTTGTCGAAATACGTATATAGAATACGAAAATTAATGTGGCAAGGGGTTATATATCAACCTTCAGTGATCAAAAAAAAAAAAAAACAATACATTGGCTAAATTGGATTAAGATGCTATCTGCTTCTAGGCTGGAACCGCGTCACTTGTATATCTGCCGACGTTTCGTATCCATTTCTACATCTTCGGGGCTCAACTACTGCAATGAAACATGGGTACGAAGCGTCGGCAGATATACAAGTGACGCAGTTCCAGCCTGGGAGCCCAGAAGCAGATAGTCTACGTACCAGATGGATTAGGATATACTGTCTCACTACCATGTAGTCCGGACGTGGCTCCGAGTGACTATCATCTCTTTGGGACACTCTGAAAGTTCTCGACAGGAAAATGATTTGCCTCTAATGAGGAAGGGAAGAATGCGGTACAAATTTAGCCACGTCGTCAACTGAAAAGAATTTGTTTTGTCGGGAATACAGAAGCTATCGGATCGATTGAACAAGTGTATTTTAAAGGAGTGTTATAATCTAGAAAATATATATATAAATTAATTTGTTGTATGTATCGACCAGAAAAAAATAAAATGCAGGTCATATTTAAATCACCCTCACATGTTGGAGTAAGTTTATAAAATATCTTGTCACCATCATATTTATCTTTTGGTATTTTCTCTTTTACTAATAAATGTTTCTGTTTTATAAGGTGAATAAATTAACATTTCTCTTGAATTGCCACTACAAAGTATTAAACTGTGATACTTGTCGAATTTTCTCGTTTTTTATTTCCATATTTAACATCCCTCTCTTCATGTTTATATCATCGTAACTTTCGTTTTCTTTATATTAATTTTCATACTGTATTTTATTAAATGTTGTAATTACTCTGTAGTCTTTGACATTAGCTGTTATGACTTGATTAGCTCAGTGGCAGTCTTAGGGGGGTGGGGGCGAGCCGGGTTAGAATAAAAGAAACGTAAGTACCACTATGATATACAGAAGTACTTTACATTTTACGTACTTTGTACAAAGGATAAGGGCCTTGCAACCTTTAAGACCGCCGTTGGATCAGCTTAACTAGTTCCGATTGTTTGTATTTAATGTTTAATTTCTGTCGCTTTTTCAATATTATGTCTATGAAAATGTTTAACAATGCCATAGAGTCAGCACCTCCTTGCCCAGTTTCTTTCATTTCGATTTTATCCGATCTTCTATTTCGACTTATTAGGTAATTAAGTTATTCTTGTATTTTTCTCTAAATATAAAATATAATGGTAACAGAGTCACAATAGTCGAACAGTTTCCATTACATATAAACAAGTTCAAAGTAATGAAAGTTCCAACAGCAGAACTGAATATCAATATATTTAGTATAAATGTACTTTTATTATACACATTTTAAAAGCCGCACTGTAATGTGTTTTCCGATGAATTTTTTTTTTTAAATAAATTAAATAATTTACCTCATTAATGTGTTTCAATTACATCGAAGTATTGCTCTTATATCAGATTGGTAGTGGCGCACATATCCCAAATTTTACATTTTTTTTCAAATGCTGACTTGTAATACATACACATATATAATATATACATATATATTTGTGTGTGTATATATATAGGTATACATGCTTCGCAATACATACATTAAAATAATATATTACATGTTTTCATAAGTATAAATACTTATATAAAACTTTATTGTCACATCTGTACAACTTATTGTTATTAGAACGTTATTTGCATAACATTAAAAATGTGCGAAGTCGGGAATGATTTCTACGCAAGGTTGCTGTTAGAGGGGAAATTTCCTCACTTGTGATTATTTTCTATGCTACAATTTTATCATTATATCACGAAGCAACATCAATACACAACAGTAATAAAGGACACTTATATAATAAATAAGTGAAAAAGGGGAAACCGACGAAGTAAATTAAGTATGCAAATCAACAAATCACGCTAGAGAACTTAAGAAACACACTCAGTTTCTAAAAGATACGTTGCATGGTGCCATCTATTGATCAAAACGCAGACTATCAATATAGTTACAAAGATTTGTATTTGAGAGTATTGAGTACTCTACGAGAATTAAAAAATTCGCAAGACGATAGTACAACTTAATAGTAAATATGTATGTAAGTATTTAGCCCCATCCAGATTTCCCAGGAGAACTAAAATAGACATGGCCTACCACAACTATTATTTTCGGCATAAGAATTTACTTAGTTACAAATTTTATTATAGGTATAAAAATAAAATGATATTTAAATTTAGCAGATCAAATATTGCACTTTATTTTCATATCTATAAGAAGACTAATGAACCAAATAGCTCTTTTCCATGCAGAATTCTATTATTCATTTTAAAGTAGTTGAAGATAACAATATGAATGAAAAATTTTATAATACATGAAGACAGCTAATATACCGATAACATATTCTGTATTTTGTGCCATCCTTAATCCCAGGGTGAACATAAAACATATCTCAATACTTCCCATTTAATATGACACTTTTGAGTAAACTTCTTTTAAGGGCTTCCTGAATTAGCGAATGTGTTGTGATTGAAAATTCTTATTTTAAGGTTATATTTCTAGCGTATTTGATGTTTGTAGCTGCTGTTAAACATAATAACACGAAGTTTACTATTAACATTTCATGCCAACCAACTTTAAGAAGATGCAAATTTTGTTTTATAAGCTCTATACCTTGTCTCAGAATAAGGAGTGATTCAAATACAGCACCAAAATAGTACATATTTTTATTTCATTGGTTTTTGAACAGGCACGTTTAATATGAATGAATGCCAGATATCCGCCATTTTTCATAACCTGTAAACATTTAATTTCATTTTTGCATTGTTTTGTCGTAATAATATTTAATCTTAATTTTGGATAGGTTGTACATATTAATCTAAAAAGTAATGTTTGTACAATTATACTTCCATTAAAATGATTTTTTTTTCATTTATTTTTATATAATAAAGAAAGTTTTGGTAAATTATATTTTTAAGTTGTGTTCCGCGTTTTAGCGGGGTATTTGAATCACTCCTTATTCTGAGACAAGGTATAGTATAATAAATAAATGTGTGATATATACTTAATAAATAAATATACACTTAATTCCCAGTGATTATTTTCCAGATTCAAATTTGGAGTGACTAGTACAAAATTAATTTTAATTGTCAAATATGACAGTGACTGCTAACTGGATATTAATACGAAATTGATGGGCAGCCAAACGTGATCGTTCTACTACTGTACTCCTTACATAAATAGCTATTGCGCCATTACTGATAGCTCTAAAAGTATCTTTATGCAAATTTATGTCGCACATTTTTCAAATGATTTGTCTCTTTTATTTGGTTCCTGTTGGCAAAATTTGAACTTGTTAATAAAATGAAAATTGTTTAAATGATTCTGATTATAAACTTTCTATTTACTAGATTCCTTAATAATTTCTTTTAAACTTACATCCACCGTCCATTTTTACTTTTTTCTTAATCACATTTTTCTATTGAAAATTAAATATATTTATAATTTTAAATAAGTCAGTGAGGGTTTTCCAGACCTATTGTCAAATAATATAAAAAGAAATTGAAAGTGTACTATGTACTTATGTTAATTATGTATATTAATAACTAAGTATTGTTGCTATCTAAAAATATTTTTTATAGTAAAATATTTCTTCCTAATATTTTTTATTTTTTCAATTTTACATATTGTAATAATTTACTTTTTCTTTGTGTATATAACAAATGGCACAACAATAGGTATTTTGCTCAGATAGTACCAAAAACCATCTTCATTATGCCTGCCTAATAAACTATTTGGTGTAGTAATTTCCTCATACTTTTCTTGGGAATCTTGTTGTGAGATGTCGTCATTATCATTACCTAAAAATTAACTGTAGAATTTTTTATAAAATTTTGATACTTTACCTTTAATTTTGATAGAGTTTTATTAAAATGTTAATGATATTGTTACTAATCAAATGACATATATAATTACACACGTACATATGTTAACGTCATCTGGGAGTGAATTTTGTTTCAATTATTCTTTCCTTCCTAAATATGAAAGTAAATAAACAGAAAACTAAAACAATGATAATTGGAGCACGGAAGGAGAAGCACAGGATACAGATAGATAGCGAGATAATAGAGCAGGTGGATAGATTCACATACTTAGGCGTGATAATAAACAAGGAAGGAACCCTGGACGACGAAATAAATGAAAGAATAGCGAAGACCGGTAGGTTATGTAACAGCATAAAGAACAGCTTCCTAAGCAAGAAGGAAATACCAAGACAGGTAAAAGCGGAAATAATTAGAAAAGTTGTAAAACCGACAATGACATACGCGTGCGAATCTTGGACAACAACACAGAGGCAGAGGAGTAGACTTACAAGCACAGAGATGAGATTCCTGAGAAAAATAGAGGGGAAAACGACGATGGATAAAATTAGGAACCAGGTATTTAGGGAAAATTTAAACATAATCCCAATAGAAACGACGATAGAACAGGGTCAGCTAAGGTGATTGGGTCATATAATGAGAAGGGGCGAGGAGAAGTTGATTAGGCAGGTGTTTGAGGCCAGGGAGATTGGAAAGAGGAAGAGGGGTAGACCGAGAAGAACATGGAGGGATGAAGTGCGGGCGACGGCGGAGAAGAGGGGTGTAAGATGGGAGAACATAAAAGCTTTGGCGAGCAACAGAGGAAAGTGGAGGGAGATATGAAAAGGGGAAGCGGAGGACTCGACTCCAGCATGACTCAACACCGAAAAGTATAAGAGTCTATAGGATTAAGTAAGTAAGTAAGTATTCTTTCCTTCATATTTTCAAAAGAATTATGAATATTATGGTTTATTTGGTTAATAGGCGTCATAAGTATGAATTGCAAAGCAAAATACTTACGTTAAATAATTATTAATACATGGTTTAAATTTTAAATAAATATTTATAAATACATATAAACTTAATAAGTATTTATTAATTTACAATATACAAAATTTGGTTCAGCATTTACAATCCATTCCTACCTTACATCGAAGTACACAGGCTCAAGGGAAATGCATCTCTTTTACCAACTTAAATTATTTTACTTAAATCTATCCTTTTTTTCATGTAGGCGACTTTACCAATTCTCGAATGACCAGAATATCTATTCATGATACGATTAATGTAATATTTGTTTAAAATTTCCAAAATATTTAACTCTAATTTCTCAGCGGCAATATGGAAGTAAACAAATAAGTTTCAATAATAGAAAGTTAATATTCTAGCCTTTGTTGTAAAATAAATATTTTAAAACACTCGTCTACTCATTCCATGAGTTTAGATGTAGAATAAATATTGCAAAACATCCGGTTAACCTTCCCAAGGAACAATTTTTAAATTTCGCGGGTGTTTTAAGTTGCCCAAGGAAAAAATAACTACATCTAAAATTATATTTTATTTTATTACAGCATGAATATTAATAATTAAGGTGTATATTTCAAAATCAAAATTAAAACGAAAACCGTACGCATTAAAAACATGTGATTTCCTAATTTCTTGAATGAATTGAAATCATAGCTAACCTTTATTTTTACTACTACCAACTCAAAACTTCCGCGTAATTTAAAAATTGTTCCTTGGGTTGACAACGTTATTAGCGAACGGTCCAACAAAAAATCTATTGTGATACCAATTGTGAAAAGCGGATTTTGTTATTCCTCTTTTGTAAATAAAATCCATTTTATTGCGAAAACGATACTTCGTTTTTGTGCAATAATAAACATTTCACAGAAAAATAAAAAATAAATGTTTTATTGTAAGTTTAAAATCTAATTTATATATATATATATATATAACGGAGCAGACACGGGTACGCGTTCGATTCTTCGTCCGTCAACGAAAGTATGAAGACTTGCGAAGAGGGAGGAAATGATACCACGAAATAGAACCGAAAATAACGCGCGCGCGCGAAAGAATTCGGGGAATCCCTTTTCTAGAACGTTGTACAACGCACGAACTGAATAACAGCGACAATTGAAACAACTCCATTTTGTGCTTCTGTAATTATTATAACTATTATAATTGTAACACTATTAGTGTGTTAGAAAGTGTAATTCGGCATTACGTCCGAAAGCGATAGCCAAACAGGTACCACTGTATTTTAATTAGGCATTTTTATTTAACTGTGTATTTGTTCTATTGTAACGTGTGAGCAACAATGAGTGAACTGATCCTACACTTCTTTCCATACATATCACCTAAATATTTACTTCCTCTTAAAAGTGAAATTAGACAGTGTCTCACGCAATTCTAATAATTATAATAAAAACATGCTAGTTACTATGTAAACAACAAATTCCAGTGAAAACGGCATTTTCGCTGTGTATATGTGAACTGAAGACTAAAAAGGCTGATGAAGGCTAGCATATAAGTATAAATAATGGATATTAATTACAAAACAAGTTCTGTACGCTGCACGTCAATGAAAGGTTCATGACATACACATAGAGTAGGAAAACTCACTAGAAATTACTAAACAGCTAATTTCAGATAGAAAAAAGGAAGTAAGTATTGATATGGGGCGTGCGGAAAGTAGTAAAAGATCAGATAAGGAGTACATAATAAGTAGAACGATCACATTTGGCTGCCCATCAATTTCGTATTAATATCATTTAATGTCTTTCTAGCATCATATAGATGCAGAATAAATATCACAAAATTAATTATTATATATTTATTATAATCATTATATTCAAATATATAATTAATTATTAATAAAATTTAAGTTGATTAAGACTGTCCGTACCTCTATCAGAGACGAATGTCACAATAGTATTGTAGAAAACATTTATCTACCCTATTAAATTTAGGGTTTCGTCATTACGAAATAAAAATCCTTTGGCTCACAATTGCAGTCAAGTTGGCAATCTAGTCTATACATTTCTTTTGAAAGTGCCACAAGTTTTATATTGTTAACATTTTCTGGTTTATTAGCCATTATGTGATCTAGGATTATTTGGTATATATTTCCATACAAATTGTATCGAAGAATATACTGCTGTGGTGAAAAAGTTACTTCAAAGCAACATGTTACTCCATCTTGTATATTACAATGTGTTTCGTTTAGATATATAATATCTAATTCTTTTAGAAACGTACTATTTAGGAGTTGTGTGATAAACCACTTCAAATATTCTTCATTTTGAATATCTAAAATTTTTTTCCAATTTCTCATGCAAGGTAAAAGCATGTTGTTACTGAAAATAAAAAATAATTACAAGGTTTGTAAAACATGAAACTAATTAACATAAAAAACTGGTATAACACAACTACAGAGTCTTAAACTACATTTTTTATATATGACACGAGGTTAGAAACTATGAAAACCACTACAATTAAATATATATAACATATTTAACACTTATAAATTATCAGGAAACAAAATGTTATACTCTATTTTTTTATGTACAGTTACCTTTTTTTACTACAGATGTTTTATCAAATTATATCTGCGACAACGTGAAAATATCGTGAAGAAGGAAACAAAGACAACAACGGACCACTTTGATTGTTGAGAGTTCAGTTAGTAAACAAGAAACCTAATATACCGATGATGGAATCACGGGGTGGGCACTAAAATACACTCCGCGCAACATGAATAGGACCACCCGACTTGTTCCAAGCTTTCGGTGGTTTGAAAAACAATTCATTTACTAAAAATACAATGCAAGTTTGTAATGTTATGATATGGCAAATAATACGCATTATTGCGCAATAGTGCCTAACGTTATGCATTGGGTGACGTAAGTACCACATACATATAAAATGCACCGCGCCGGTTGGATACGACCAGTATTTAATAGTAAGCTACCGGATGAGTGTCGAGTTACAACGTGTATCCGGATAAACAAACATCTGTAATTAATGGTATTGTGCAACGATGGGACGACAGAAGTGCTTAAGTATGGAAGAAATTGGAAAAATTAAAGCGTTCCATCAAGAAGGGTATTCCTCAAGGGCTACTGCAAAGAAAATAAGTCGATCACACCAGGTTGTGAACAATTTTATTAGGGATCCCGAGAATTATGGAAAACGTTTTAAAGGGCGAACAACATCCGTTACAACTAAGAGAGAACGTCGAGCCATATTACGCGAAGCATCGAATTCGGCATTAACGGCAAGACAAATCGCGAATAACGTTGGAACGAATGCATCGGTAAGAACTGTACAGAAGTTACTGAAGACCTGTCCGCATTTAAAACGTTTGAAAATTAAACGACGGCCTCCTTTAAGGGAATTTCAGCGCACTGCACGTCTTCAGTTTGCTCAAGCAAAAATGGGGTGGACAAGAGAATGGCAAACTGTTATTTTCAGTGACGAGAAGAAGTTTAATTAGATGGCCCGGATGGGTTTTCTTATTATTTCCACGATTTACGTAAAGATGAAGTGATTCAGTCACGAAGGCGAGCCGATGTTGGTTCAGTCATGGTATGGGGAGCTGTTTCCTATAACGGACCTGTTGATTTAGTAATAGTGAAGGGCAGACAGAATTCGGAGAAGTACGTCCAGCTGCTGCAACAGGTGAAAGACAAATTTTCCAACGTTATGGCAGGTGGGCCATTTATTTTCCAACAGGATAATGCCAGTATTCACACCGCGCGCATTGTTCGACGCTGGTTTCAAGAACAAGGCATGGAGGTTCGCGATTGGCCATCGCTCTCCCCCGACCTGAACATCATAGAAAATGTTTGGGGATGGTTGTCGCGTAAATTGTACTCCAATGCTACCCAATTCAGATAGAAAAAAGGAAGTAAGTATTGATATGGGGCGTGCGGAAAGTAGTAAAAGATCAGATAAGGAGTACATAATAAGTAGAACGATCACATTTGGCTGCCCATCAATTTCGTATTAATATCATTTAATGTCTTTCTAGCATCATATAGATGCAGAATAAATATCACAAAATATCCAGTTAGCAGTAACTGTCATATTTGACAATTAAAATTAATTTCGTATTAGTCATTCCAAATTTGAATTTGTAAAATGTTCACTGGGAATTAAATGTATATCACACATTTATTTATTATACCTTGTCTCAGAATAAGAAGGAGTAATATCCCGCTAAAACGCGGAACACAGCATAAAAATTTAAATTATTGCTCGCTCTGTAGTATTTGTATTTAAATTGTATTACGTAATAGCGCCGGTATTTTATTAATTACTATATATATTTAATAGCATATTAATTAGTAAAGTAAATAATTAGATTAATATTAATGTAACATATTTCACTCTTAATAAATGGTGCAAGCTATTTCTTAATCTATAAACCTTGTCTCAGAATAATGAGTAATTTAAATATTGCGCCAAAATAGTACATATTTTTAAGAGATTTCATTGGTTTTTGAATAGGCAAGTTTAATATGGATAAATGAATGTCAGATATCCGCAATTTTTCATAACCTGTAAACGTAATTACATTTTTGCATTGTGTTGTTTTAATATTTAATCTTAATTTTAGATAGGTTGTACATATTAATTCAAAAAGTAAGGTTTGTACAATCATACTTCCATTAAAATGAATTTCTTTTCATTTATTTCTATATAATTAAGAAAGAGATTAATATTGTTGGCAAACTACTATATTCACAACTGTTTATGTTTATTTTTATGGTAAGTTACATTTTTAAGCTATGCGTTCCGCGTTTTAGCGGGATATTTGAACCACTCCTTCTTATTCTGAGACAAGGTTTGCCGATGTATCAATAACGCTGTAAAATACGAACATATACCGGCATTTGTCTAATTCATCGGTAGTCACATGTGTTGAAGAAAAAAAGAGCGCAAATGTTTTCCTAATAAAGTCACGCGCTACGTCTTGTCAAGAAATCGTGAAAAAATTGAAACAAATGTATGCAGAACATGTGTTATGTACACATGTGTCACGTATAATACAGATAAAATAGTGTTTTGATTTTTGAAGTTTGTCTTTTCTACTGTCTTCTTTAATTTGACTTTCTCACTTCCTGTCGACATCTTATTTCAAACGACAGTGACACGTGATTGGAAAACATTCCTGATTTCCCTTAGCTAATGCCAAGCATATTTAATTTTGGATAGATTGTACATATTAATCAAAAAAGTAATTTTTGCACAATTATAATTCTATTAAAATAAATTCTTTTCACTTAGAACAAATAATTTGATATTGTTTAGATCTAATTTTTAGTATAGAAGTTCTAAAAACATTGAGGAGATTTAAATAATTTCAAATTTCTTTTTGAGTATGTCGTTTATGGCTGAACAGGACGCATTTATTTTAAACGCTCGTTATCACGATAGTACACACTGCGAAGACGAGCCATGAGCTTATTCAATGCAGCTATGCATCAAACAATACCTTAATTTTGTTACATAGAAAGTGTTCGCTCAACACAAAGATCAAACTGTAAAGGAAAAAACTGTATATGTAAAGGCAAATCCACTGGATGCCCCTTAACTTTAACGAAGAAATTTTTGCAAATGTTGCATGTCAAATACAATTAAGCCCCAATAAATCACTTTTCAGGTTGACTGTTCAAACAGTTATAATGTTAATTTAATTTATGATTAGAAATTATTACAATTTTAGGTTTATCACAGTGTAGCTTCTGAATTTTACACTGTATTAAATAAAAATTTAGCTAGTGTTTTATTTATTTCTTATTCTAGAATTTCACAAAGTAACGACCTCAACTATTTAATAAAATTTAGTTTATCGTCATAATATATTTGAAATAATGTTTACCTTCTGGAAAAAATTTGTACAATCGAAAATTTAATCCGTTTAAAAATCACTCTGTATATATTACATTATGAAAGTTGTATATAGCTACAGTATACATTAGAAAATATTACTGACTAGTGGTCTCACTATTTGTAGTTTAACATAAAATTACAGTACAACATTCAGATTTTATTTCAAAGGCTATATGTCAACGTCACAATGATTAAATTATAGTGTTCACTTATTTACATACATATTTATTGAGAAAATTGTTTGTTACATAAATTCAAAATTAAAGGTAAGGATTATATTTTCCTTATTTTTCTTTTAAAATACTTTTTTAGGTGAAATTTTAGCAAAGTGTCTGCTGTCAAGTTGTTAGCAAATAATCAAAAGGATAATGAAGATAATTCATCCAATTATGCATCTAAAATACCTTTTGTAATACCTTTCATCATACCCTTTTTCATTCCTATTATAAGGAGAAAGAAGTAACATTAACGTAAATAGTTTTTATTTATAAAAATTAACTGAATGAATATACAAATATTCCAATAAATGAGTATTAAATGTAATAAATACAACAGAATGGAAGTAATAAATTAAATGTATAACAATAAATAAAAGTATAACTAATGGCACTAAACTTATAAAACAGAAAAAATTCAAAAATATATGTATTATCACCTATGCTTATGAGTTTTTTTTTGCTTTTGCTTGTCCTGAAAGCGTTTTGATTTCGAATATAATTTTAAAAATATCTCGGGAATATTTTTCTCCGGAAAAAGTGTACTTAAAATATCTTCCAGCAATATATAAAGCAACCTACGATTTAAAACTGGTCTTTGAAATACTTCAAAAACAGTCATAAGTCCTTTTCGTGTTGTTTCTGATCCTATAATGTGCTTGAGTTCATCTAAAAAAAAAATTAAATTCACATTTTGCATTTTTTAGTTGTCTTAAATACTTTATACCTGATTGACAAGATAAAAGCGCAATCTTCGCCGCCACACGCGTTCTAAACTTAATTCCATCATCACGATCAGCCTTCTTTTCTGCTTTAATTCCATTAGGCCAAAATGATTGTCTAAAACGTTTGCGAAACAAAATAAGTATGTTTATTTTAAAAAGCGTAACAAATTTGTTATTAAAATATCAAATTGATTTAATTTTCATTGTCCTAAAATTCGCGTACTTTTTAAATAATACATTTTTGTATGGTTTGTATTTTTCTTACACTTTGAAACTCTTCTTTCTTATTTAGTAAAATAATTATATTTTAGTTTCAATTTTAACATTTTTTATTATAGATTTTTGTTTCATAGTAGAATTTATGTATAATTGTATGTAATGTATAATACAGTAACTCAAAATTCAGTTTTTCATGGAGGCAGTTTTCCTCGTAAATTACAAGATTACTTTGGTCGGTAAAACAGACATCTAAAACAATTTGCTTTCGTTTAACGAATTTCAGTACTTGTAAATTAAATCTATGATCAATCAAGCAAATCACCACATATTAGGCACCAAAGTGTACATCAACAAAAAAGAAAAAATAAATTTTAAGTGTTATATTACTACTTAAACAGGTTATCACATCGAGCTCACAGGAAATTAGAAAACTATTCTGCAATTGTGTTGTCAGGTGATACAACAAAGATCAAAGGAAAAAATTTTCACTGTTGATACTAGAAATGGCGTAGTGTTTGCTAAGCACAAATATATTTCTCAAAATTTGGGATTAATTTTGTCTTTTATCACTATCACACCTAGCTGCAAAAAAATTATTATTTGAAATAAAAAGTAAGAAAGATACCTTAAAAAAATTATCAAATTCATACTTATTTTTATTAAAATGTGCATTTAAGTCATTACTATAGTTTAGCAAATACTAAAAGGTAATATGAGTGTTGCGTCTAAGTAACTGACCTTTACAAATCGCCAGTTTTATATCAAAATACAAGGGTTGAAAGATAAAAACGTAAGTATATAATATTATACTTTCACCAATTTTAAAAATTAATACATAGTTATACTATGTATTGATTTAGTAGTACAACATTATTTTTAAACATTGTTATTAGCAAAGTTGGTACTGCGTGCGGTCGGTTTATGGAGTGTGCATCAAAGAACTGGAGTTTGGTAGATATTAAATGTAAATAAATACCCTTCAAACGGCGATTTCAGCATAGAGATGTATGCAACGGGTCTTTCATTAAGTGCTTCCAACTTTAAATTTAAATAAAATAAAGTGTGTGTGAGATATCATCAAAATTTTTTATTAGTTTGAAAGGCCTATCGATGCCATTATGTATGGAATATAATATCTTGTCAATTGCCACCGCGGCTTTGTTGGGTGGCGCGCATCTGAAATGTCCAATTTTCCATGGCTGGCGCATAAGCCGGGCTGAATTTAACCGATGGCATGGGTTATGTTGACTTTGAGGGCCGCTGTGGTTTATGGCTTAATCGCATACACCTGCGACTTAAGAAAACCTAACAAGAAAAAGTCTAACTGGGTCAAATCGCACGATCTCGGTGGCCAGTTCACATCACCTCCACGTGAGTTGACGACTATGCCCTCAAATCACTCGTGCAGAATGCCCAATGTGGCATGAGCTGTGTGACACGTAGCGCCGTCCTGTTGAAACCACATGTCGTTGATGTCCATGTTATCCAATTCAGGGCAAAGGAAGTTGGTAATCATCGACCTATAGCGCTCGCCGTTGACACTGATGGCCTGGCCAACGTCGTTCTCAAAGAAACATGGACCGATGACGACACCAGCCTAAAATCCACACCAGACAGTAACTTTTTCGGAATGCATTGGGCGCTCTTGGATCTCATGTGGATTGGTATCGTCCCAAATTCGACAATTTTGTTTGTCAAGGTACGCATTCATCAAGAAATGGGCCTCATCACTGAAGATGATTTTTTGATGAAAATTAGCTTCATTTTCCACCTGCTCCAGGGCCTATTCAGCGAGCACACATCATTGTCTATAGTCGTTTACCTTCAACACCTGGGTGAGTTGAATTTTGTACGGATGCAGGCCCAAGTCGCGACGCATAATTTGCCAAGTTGTGGTCTGCGAAAGGCCGAGTGCTTGTGAGCGACGCGAAATCGACTGCTTCGGATTCTTCTGCACACTCTCACGGACAACGGCGATGTTTTCGGCAGATCTTGCGTTTCGTCACCGTACGGGTGTTGGTTCATTGTTTACTGAACCAGTGAATTCGAAGTTATCCACCACACTGTGAATAGTCCTCTCGATAGGACGATTATGGCGACCGTAAAATGGGCGAACTGCGCAGAACGTTGTCCGAACAAAAAACCCCTTTTGATAAAACATTTTCATCATTTGCATGTGCTGTTGAGCGCTATATCCATCCATGGTGATTTGGCGAAACAGACTGAATAAATGACAGCCAATTTGACAGACATAGCTTTAACAATGTGGTCGCTATCAACTGTCAAAGTTCGGAAGTCCCTATTGGAAGACCTGTTACAAAGTGGATAAGACCATCGATTAAATATTTGCAGCATCAGGTACATGCTTCGACCGTTTCTTCATGTAATCTTGTTCGGCGTGTCCTTATACCAACAAAATGATCATTCGACATCTAATGATGAACTACTTGCATAATTAAAATAATCTTTGTTAATACTTAACAGATCTGTAGATTCACTATCACCTAAAAATTGTTTTAATCTGATAAAATCTTAATTTTTTTGTTAACATTGTTAACGAGGGATTCAGCTTTTAGAAGATTAAAATAAATTTTTGGTGATAGTGAGTCTAGAGGTTCTCTACATGTAAGAACATTTATTCTTCATGGCGAACATAATTACATGAAGAAACTATTGAAACATACCTGCTGCATATATTTAACC
The DNA here is from genome assembly GCA_031893035.1 of Dermolepida albohirtum. Lineage (NCBI taxonomy): Eukaryota > Metazoa > Arthropoda > Insecta > Coleoptera > Scarabaeidae > Dermolepida > Dermolepida albohirtum. Next base: position 722,824 of record JAVIWB010005970.1, read on the forward strand.
AGATCTTGACTATTTTGTACATCTGCATAATGAAAACGCGCTTAAAATGGCAAGTATTTATTTACATTTATTACACGTTAAACCCCTTGCACTTCTTCGAATCACGGAGCGCTGATCGAATGCCACAGTGTCATCTAGAGATGGTAATTTTACATTCACATTCAAAAAACAATCGGTGATTAACTGTGTTAACTGTGTTTTTAACGGTGATTATAATCACTGTGAAAATGAAGCGAGGGATTGTGGTAGTAGTATGTCTATATAAACGACACGCATATTCACCATTCTCTGTATAAAAATATATATTTTTACGAGAGTATACATATATCATATAAATATTAACATGCCTACATTTATCTAATACGGTCATTAGAAAATTAAATCTCGATTTCCACTTGGAATCTACATTTATTTTCTTATACAGATTAAATCACTATTATTTATATTTGGTATAATTTAATATACACTCAAGTGTGCTATTCTTACAACTGCAGTGAGTAATATAGAACATATAAAATTGTAATCCCTGTGATTAGCACGATGTACGAACCGGTTATTAAGAATTCACTGTGAATAATTACTGTGATCAGTATATTCGTTCATCTCTAGTGTCAATTATAATTATTAGATAGATAAGAATGGTATTTTGTTAGTGAGCGTGTTTTAATCAACTACGTATATTTCTAAAACTGCTATTCTATTTCCAGTAGTATTTCTATGAACTGAATTTTATCGGGATTCCAAATGTTCATCCATCCGCTAAGTTCCAAAAACATTTTAATAACTTAAATTTGATAGAGGATATTTCTTAAAATCTACACTAAAGACATTTTCTAAGCAGCAAATGTATTTGCTTCTGGCCTTCCGGGCTGGAACCGCGTCATTGGTATAACTGTCGCACTGAAACTGCTGTTTCAGTGCGACAGACAGTAGCAGTAGTTGAGCCCTGAAGATGTCCCATATGGAAGCCCAGAAGCAGATAGTATAGACCACGACCGCGGAAGTCTACGTACCAGATCAGCAAAAGTATTATTTTAATAATTCAAAACGGCAGCAGAAGTCATTCAAATCAATCAAAATAAGAAATTACTAATTTCTAGCAAAAAATAATTTCTTAAAGAGTTTTGGACGAGTATTTGTAAGTGATGAGAATAATTTAATTCACAAAACTCTTATTTAGAATTTAAGTATTGTATTTATATAACAATCCAATAAACAATACTATTAGGAACAGTATCAAACAATGGAGAAAGTAAGAACTCCATTATGTAGAAAATTTATGATTTCATGTAAAACAAATTTTGTTTAAAATACAAAAACAATTGTAGTTGTTTAAAACACCCTCATTTTCAATCTACCAATTTTCTATTATTATTTATTGATATGATCCAACATAGAAAATGATACCAACTTAAAGACGTGTAAGTAATGGGCCACATTCTTTGGACTTGTTATGAAGGATACGTAATCCAAGATTCTCCTGTTAACAATATCACCAAACATAGTTCTCACAATTTGCCTTAATAATGTCACAATGCGTCTCCTCAACCATTGATTCTTTGACTTTAAGTCAAACACCTCGTCCATTAGCAACAACATGATACGTAAGGGAATGTTATCATCATTCTACAAATCAAAAAAAAATTCTTTCAATTTTACAAAAATACATTAGCAAAAAGTACATACCTCTGAGTCAAATGATGATCCAATTTTGCTCGTTTCCAGAGATTTTGGGCCTTGTTTACTATGAAATACTTTATTGAGCCCTTCAACGACTTCATCCATTGTATTGATTATTTGCTCTGGCATATTTTTAATAGTTTTCATGCCTGATTTAAGAGGATTTACTAAAGTATCAATCTGCAATAATTTCGAAAGAATATATACTGAATTACTTGAATTTGAAAAATATCATGATACTAATTGTAAGTAGTTAAGAAAAAGAATTCTGATGGCAATACATATAGATTATCATAGCTAAACGCACATTGTATTTGTCTATCGACGGTGTAGTTATCTGCTGATGACAATTTGGTTGTCGAAATAATATACGGAATACGAAAATCATTGTAGAAAAGGGTAATATTAACCTTGTTTCATTAAGTGAATACATAGAAAGTGGAATGAAAAATTAAATGAAAAGTGAAACGAAAAATGAGCAAAGAGATGAAGTAGACAATGAGAAATGGTGTAATGAAACACGCAGATGAAGATGGTTGCAGTGAACAAGAGATGTTTGATGATATAAAACAAATAAAAACGTTCAAGATCCGAAATTCAGAAACTTGAAGAACAAATCCAGGATGCCTCCAAAGAACTGACTAATGAAGGGTACTCGACCAACCCAAACTTGACCGAAGAAGAAAGAAAACAGTTAGAGACTCTTATCAGTGATAGTAGTAGTAGTTCAGCCAAGTGCTTTGTTGATATAGATGTAACGGATAACATCGAAATAAAAATTGAAGTATCGTCTAAGGAACCTATAATGTGCAGACCCTACTGTTTACACAGTCGATCAACTACTTCTAGCAGGTATAGAGCACGTTTAAATTCATCATATGCGAGCCTGATAGTTCTAGTTGGGAATCATGGTGGAGGCGACCGTATATGTGCGGACTTTCGAAAATTAAATCTAGTTACAAAGAAGGAATATGTAATGCCAATGAACATCGAGAAACAATTAGATCAGTTCTCGAGAAATACTTTTCAACGTTGAACTCATCAAGTGGTTATTACCAAATCCCTGTACTCGAGGAGTGTAGACATGAACTCTACGAGTTTACCAGGGTCGCACTGCAATTAGTGCTCCGTGTGCTCAAAGAAGAAGTACTCACATTGAACCTAAGAAAATTTTGTATTCTGATAGAGGAAGTGAATTGTTTGGAAATAAAAATTAACTGAGATGGAATCTGTCCAGAATCAATCAAGGTATGCGGTGAGGGATTGCAAACGTCCAGAAAGCGTTCATGAAGTGAGAAAATTCTTAGGATTATCGAGCTTCTTCAGAAAATTTGTGAGAATTATTTAATCATTACAAATCTATTGGCTTTGCTTACACGTCAGGATCGAAATTGGGAATGGACGAAAGATCAAGAAGATGCTTTCGTAACAATATGAGACTATCTGTACAAAGGAAAACGTTGGCTCTTAATAATCCGAATGCTGAACATGAGGTCCACACAGATGCTAGTAAGATAAGACTTGCCGGAATACTGCTGCAGAAAGAGCCTAATGGTTCTTTAAAACAAGTTGCTTACTCCAGCAGGCAAATATCCGATTTAGAAACCCAGTACCATAGTTTTGAATTAGAGACTGGCCATACTCAAGTTTGTAAAACATTTTCGTGTATACCTTCTCGGACGAAAATTTCTATAGTCACTGATTGTAAATCTTTGAAAACGGTGATGACAAAACAAAATCCAATTCCGAGAAAAGCTAAGTCGATACTCAAACTTTAGGCTTTGATGCTGAATATAGTTTTGTAAGGAAGATGTTGCATGTTGATGCACTAAGTCGACAACCAAATGACAGTTGCAAGAGTGTAGAAATAGCATCACTATACCTACATTAAAATATAGCGAGGATTATATTATGGTGTTAGAGTGTGTATTTGCTACTAGTGCTGGAAAGCATTCGTTCATGCAAAGGTCGCATAATCAGTGCGTTATATCTCCATGCTGGAGGAAGTACTGGAGACGTCCATTTTAAAAATGTTTGACATATCAGAATACTACTTTCAGCAAGACAATATCCCTTGCCATAAATCACGAGTGCAATGCTTTAGTTTAACAATAATGAAGTGCGGCGTTAGAATGACCACCATAAGGTCCCTATTTATCACCTATCGAACATTTATGGCATATTTTAAAAGTAAAAGTGTCGGGGTTTAAATGTGCTTCAAAAGAAGCAAAATTTTTGAAGTGTAAATTAATTTAACACCAAAGAAGATATAATTATTTATAAACGAAGGATACTTTTATTACAGTAAAATATTATTTTTTAATAAAATACTATTAAAAGATATTTTGTTATTGATTTATTTTATTTCTTTTATTTTATTTAAAACTGATAAATCTAATGGGAGTAAAATACATATGAGCAAGGCTATATATAATAGTTAGTCATATATCTTGTAACCTGCATTTGCGTTTACCTATATACAGTTGGTTAAAATAGCGGTGCACATTATGGAAGCGATTCAAGTGAACTAATACACAATTGCGCGATATGGCTATAAATAAAATCATCCCGCCCGACGCCAGCCAGTAAAATAGACCATCCTAAGTCATCAATTAATCATTCAGTATTTTAAATGCCAATTATTAACGTTCCTATCTTGTAGCATTGTTAGTGTTTATTCTCTACAAAATACTATCAATCGTTTTTTTGGACAAATTTAGTATAGGTTATTGAAAGACCGAAAGATTAATGCTGTGGTTTTCTCGATTCTTTTGTAAGAAAGAGAAAACGCCTTTTGGTTTTTATGTATATAAGAATATTTCCATAATCCACACTATCTGAAAATAATGTATAATTTGTACATACCGTATGCGAGATTGGTCCACCCGAATTTGCTCTGTCATATTCACCCTGCTCTAGAAACATTGTAAGTAACTCTTTCAAACCACTGTGTGTATTAATAATAGTGTCGTTGCATAACGTGTGCATGTAAGAACCTAGCATACGCATTCGGCGCTCGAGAACAGCTCTGTCTGTATTATGGAATGTCTTTTTTCCTGGGAATGTTAATTTTGACAAGTCTGGAAACTACAAATAAGAGAAAATGGTTTTTAACGTAAACTATCATAATATTTTATATTTACCTTATCTTTTATTTTATTGTGCAGATCATAGAAGTCACTGTACCTTCTATAGATATGCCACTCTTCTAAAAAACCAGTGGTATATTGTTTACTCACATGTAAAGCGTAAACACCAAATGCTTTGCCTTTTTCATTTATAACACCTGAAAGCATATATTTAGAATTACTTATAAATTCACACAATCAAAATTTATATTCATTTTGTATATTAATTGCTGTAATGATTGTCTTCAAATTTGACTGAATGTCGTAGATAATGTGACTGTATATTAATCTTGCTGTAGACTTTTGTGATCATTGTCTATTTTTAAGAACAAATTTAATTTTTCTTATGGTTTCTTAAGTCATCTTATGTCAAATTAGGTTTTTTCAGACACATTTCGCAAATTACCAGCAAAACTTTAACTTATGTCTCCATTCTGTCTATTACGTTCTTACATGGAAATTTCTTAAATTGCAATAATGTATCAGGTGCGCAACTAAGTTCTCGCTGCTTTTTTGATGAAAATGCAACTTTATTGTGAAACAATGTTTACAAATGAATCATTCAAAATACTGCCCATCGCTAGCGACAACTTTTTCCCATCTTTCTGGCAGAGCTCGAATACCGTCACGGTAGAAGTGTTTGTCTTTTGAGGCTATCCACGAATCAAGCCATTTTGAGATGTCTTCATATGAGCGGAACTGCTAATTAGCCAGACCATGTGCCATCGAACGGAACAAGTAATAATCGGACGGCGCAATATCTGGGGAATATGGCGGGTCGGGTAGGACCTCCCATTTGAGCGTTTCTAAGTAGGCCGTGAGGCCGAGCGTTGTCATGTTGTAGAATCACTTTTTTGTGCCTCTGCTCGTATTGTGGTCGCTTTTCGCGCAGTGCTCGGCTCAATCGCATCATTTGAGTTCGATACCGTTCCCCAGTGCTGGTTTCGTTCGGTTTCACCAGCTCATAATAAATAACACCGCCCTGGTCCCACCAAATACACAGAAAAACCTTCGCAGCGTGAATATTCGGCCGAACCGTCGACGTAGAAGCATGACCGGGCAGTCCCCATGATTTTGTTCTCTTTGGGTTGCTGTAATGAATCCATTTTTCATCACCCGTAACGATGCGATGAAGACAACCCTTCCTTTTTTGCCGCTGGAGCAGTTGTTCACAGGCGAAAAAACGAAGCTCAACGTCTCTTGGCTTCAAATCATAAGGAACCCAAGTTCCTTGTTTTTGAATCACTCCCAACGCATGCAATCTCTGGGAAATGGCTTGGCGGGTAACTCCTAATGCTGAAGCAAGCTCTTTTTGCGTTTGGCACGGATCCTCATCGAGCAATGCCTCCAATTCAGCGTCTTCGAAGGTTTTTGGTCTTCCTTCACGCGAACGGTCGTCAACATCGAAATCACCGTCTTTGAAGCGACGGAACCAATCACGGCACGTTGTTCCATTTAGAGCAGCATCTCCGTAAACTTTTTGGAGTTCTTGATGCGCTTCAGCCGCCGTTTTCTTCGAATAAAAGAAGAAAAGCAACACTTTCCGCAAATGACGATTATTTGGCACAAAATCAGACATTTTCACACAACCAAAAGTATATGACGCAAAAACAAAATCACTAATGTGTCAAAGCGGTTTGTTTACCATATGTCTAAGCTTGGTTCATGACGTTTTGGTTATGTCATAATCGACCAGCAGTTACTACTGGAGCCATCTCTTGAAAAACAGCAAGAACTTAGTTGCGCATCTAATATTATATCAAAACTGCTTAGTGAATGTATCTCAAAAACAACCGAATTGAACTAAAATAAATTATGGCCAATAGTAACAACGTAACCCTCAATATTCCCTTATTACAATAAAGAGATATTTTGGCTATGAGTAAAGGTATTCACGATAGGAATCGGTTCATGTAATCAATCACGTTTGCGCTAGGTTGCTAGTTTGTCAGATGTATATTTCTAATGTATAGATTAGGTATTACTTTCTTGTCAAAAAGAGTAAGAGGGCAAATAATAAACAGGACGGTATATGGAAGCTAGCATGACAATAGAAAATATCAACATTATATTTGTGATTTTCAGCGTAATAACAGTAAAAATACTAGTAATACCATATGTGGCTAAGTATTTTAAGAAAGCAATATTTGTCATTCTGCAAGTTCTGTTCATGAACATATACCAATTCTTATCTTGAATACTACAAGTTGTTTTGCTTGTAAAATGTGTACAAAAGTATAGACTAACTTTTTTGGATCACATATATCTATTTTTCGTCTCATCAATTTTCGGTATCGAGTTAATGAAAAAATATTCACTTCCATTTCCGCAAATTTTCACAATCGATTTCTTTGATATTACATTTTTCATGTCTGCCCAAGAGATGGAAGTATAGTTTTTTTTATTTTATGGGTTTCGATTTATTACCGACTAGGTGGGTTGCACACAGTCGATAAAACAAAGGCTATCTGATGAGTTAGCGCGTTGTTGACTGTAATCTCCCATTAATTACGATGTTACATTTGGCTATTGTTGTTTATAAGTTGCCATACGCATTAGTAAGAATTATTCTAACCAATTGTGATGTAAAAGGATAATATTTGTTTCCTTTATTTTCATTTGTCGATAGTTTTCATTCATTCATCATATAGTTTTTTAACATTTTTAAAATCATTTTAGATCTAAATATATTAGTTTTTCGATACATATGCATACATATGCAATTTTTTTTATTATATTTCAGATGATTTTGCCAAAAGACTAAACCGTTAACTGTTGTTATTACAATCAATTAGATAAATCGAAGAAAGAATTTCTGAAAAATAACCTGGAAGGGCCCCGAAATCTATCCTTCATTTCGATAATATGCCGTCGCACAGTAGTCAAATTATTTGTGAAAAATGAGACCAATTGAGATTTTAGATGACGCCTTATCTTCTCCATTCTTCAGATCTAGCCCCAAGTGACGCTTACCAATTTCCCAAAACTCAATCTCTTCCTTGGTGGGAATAATTTTCGGTTGGATGAAGAACTTATTGCAGCAACGGAGCAGTATTTTGAGGCTCTTGAGGCACTTTAGCACCGTTATGCAAATGCATTAAAGTTTAGGAAAAGGTGCAGCACAAACGCCGCATCGAATTAAACAATATTTAGAATGTGTGTATAGGTAAAGTATGCTAACGTTTTGTAGGGAGTGTGGCTAAAAAAAAACGGATTACTGCTGTAAAATCTTTTATTGGTTTTCTTTCGTACTTTTAACATTATCCTCTTCAAATCCACGATCCCCACATCGATCCATGTGAATATTCCATTGGTCAAAGCTTTCATCGCTTTTTCTTTCACAATTTCTATTATCTGAAATCTACCTTCTTTCAGAGTTAATTTGATCTTGTGAAATAGAAATAAATCACATAAGGTGAGATTCGGTGAATAGGGTAGATATTCTAACACAGAGACCTTTCGCTTCACCAAAAACTTTTTAAAACACAGGGCAGTTGTCCTAATAAAGAATTCATGACATGTTTTTTCACATTTCAAGGACCTCAATGTAGTAATTTTGGTTCGCAGTTTGACCTTGAGGTACCTAATTAACATACACAATCCAGATGGGTCACAGATGTAATGTTTACTGGGACAAAGGCTACCACCTGATTGGAAGGTTTGCAACCTTACGATGACATCAATGGAGAAGATGAATGTCACGTGAAACGATCGTGTACAGTTTGACCTTGACTCGGTCATAATTCGTCTACAAAACGATCAGTCTTGTTTTGTAATAGACACATATCGTATTGAACAGTAAAACAGTGCACGGTGAAAGTGCTAATGGAAATAAATAGCCAGAAAATTGATCACATTCAGGCCGGCTATTCAAAGTACCCGTGTTTTATATTGAGATAAAAGCTAAGCCTGAAATCTACGATTTTGTAACGTATCTTTAAGTACTGTGTATTTCATCTGAACAACAGATTTGAGTTTTGTCAATCTTCATCAATTTGTATTGAACAAATTCTAATTTCTTATACATATTTTATAATTATAACTTTATATAAATAAAATATCTAAATAATTTGATGATAATTCGAATAAAATGAATTGCTCAAAAACTATAAATGTTTTTATACACTCACCTGTTTGAATAATATCAACTTTTATTGTAAAATCTCCGGTTTTCAAATCTTTCTCTTTATCGTCACATTTTTCGACAGCGCAACCATTATTTTGCACCTTTTTAAATGTATTAGTATTTCGACTAGTTTCTAATATATCATACTTTCTGGAAAAGTCACTAACATCACTCAATGATCTCACATGTTTCAAGCTCTTCTCTGTGGATTCAATATGCAGAGTATTGCTATTACATCCAGTCTTCAGAGATTTCACAGTTAAGCAATTATCATTTGGACATAGGTCTTTACATTTTAAACTTTCGTCTTCTGTACATTCGAGACTATTCAAACTAATTGAATCTTCCTCAGTTTGTTGTTGCAAAAGGTCTAATTCTTCCAGTAGCCGCAAATATATGTGGCTTTGTTTAAAAGCTGGTAGGTATTCTTCGCCATTCTGCAAATGTATGGATATTATAATCAGTACGTCACTCGAAAATATTTTTTTACTTTTAGTTTGTCAAGTATTGCCATCTGTATGTCGTCAAACCACAGCTCCGATGGTGTTTCAGATAAATTTTTTATCTTAAAATATAATTTATGTACTAAGGTAGGATTAATGTCAATTTTTTGTTCCCTTTTATCACCTAAATATTGGTCAAATAGATTCATGGCCGTCGAACGTATGTTTTCGTATACAGCTGATGTGTTTTCATTAAGGCCTTTTAATTTATTTATTTGCATATCACTTAGTTGTTGCTCTACTGATATTTTCCAACCTAAAGCAATCAAAAACCGCTTTATAATATTAAAAGATAAATAATGTAAACTAGAAGTGATAACATTTTGTTGATAATTGACAAAAAAAGATGTCATTTAATTTTTTATGATTCTTAAATTTACTGATGATGGACATTTCTTAAGTTTTAAATAATAAAGTTACATAGATTAAAAAGAAATGGTTCTTTGGGATTTGGACCATTACGATGAGAAAACATTTAGTTCATATTAACGATATAATTTCCCCCTCTTTTTCAAGTTATTTTATGTAGTTGTTTTCTGGTTTATTGCATCGATTTTATATATAATTGATAATTTTCTTATCAATATTTATAAGTATGTAACTTCTTCTATTGAAAATTGTCAATGTACACAAGTGTACATTCTGGTTCTCAACGGTACGGATCGCGTACGGAGTTTGTTTTCGTACGGGTACTTTTCGCCGTAGTTTTCCAGGTGCGACACTTTTTAATTATCTGCTGATGATGACAACTTAGTTGTCGAAATACGTATACAGAATACGAAAATTAATGTAGCAAGGGGTTATATATCAATCTTCAGTGATCGAGTGAATTAACCACAGGCTCCATCAAAATTACCTTCACAAACACAAACATTTTAAACTAAGAAACATATTCGGTGTTTCTGCGCATTTATACTTATGTACGGAACTATCGTGTACAGTCCTTTTGGTTAGAGAATGGTATAATACGTCATCAAAACATGCTCGAAGTGTGACGTCACGAATACCGCGTTAATCGTAAAGTAAAGCTTCTAAATATAATGTCTAGGGTATTATGTAGAGTGGGTTGCTTATTAAATATTTTTTTAAAAACACTATGGTTGTGACACAGAAATTGTAATGTTGCAAAATTATAAATTAAAATGAGTGCTTTTAATGATACACTATCGGTCATAAATGAGGGATCGCTAGACAGGATTCATATCGGGCGATTGTGCGGGTCAAACTATATTTACAAGTCTCTTCTTTTTGTTTCACACAGTCCTTACATAGTTTAGCACTATGTATAGGGTCATTATCTTGTTGGGAATAAAGACCTTCTTCTATCAAATTAATTCCGGACGGATTGCGTGTTCCTTTAAAATTTTCAAATATCCTGCTTTTCTTAAAATTCCATTAATTCTATGTACATCTCCAAAACCATTAAAAGAAAATGATCCCAAATAAGAACTGAACCTCCACCGTGTTTAACTGTTGGCACAACACATTCTGGTATCGTCCTTTCGCCAATTTGTCTGCGAACAAAAACGTGCTGATTACTTCCAAACATTAGGGACTTGGATTTGTCCGTTCACAGAACTCGCTTCCACATTTCCACATCCCAATGTTGGCGCTCCTTGGCCCACTGTAATCGTTTTTTACGATTTTGTGATCGCAGCAATGGTTTACGAACAGCAAATCGCCCTTTTTCCTGCCTTTGATAAACGTCTTTTTGCGATTTTTATTTAATTCTGTGCGAAGCTGTTAAGCGTCTATTCCGTTTAGATAACAGTTCCAACCGCAAATCTTCTTGTCTAGTAGTCATCCTTGGTCTTCCAATACGTTTTTCTGGTTGCATTGCACCTGTTGTTATGTACCTTTTCACTGTACCTTGCACTGCATGGTATGTTCATTTTAATTTTCGCGCTATTGTACGCAGTGACAATTTTTCTTTGTGTAATGCTATTATAGCACTACGAATTTCTGCACCCAATTCTTTTCTTTTTGGCATTTTTTATGTTTGTTCATGAATACTCGTATTACAACTATTATTATTAGGTTGCAACATTCTGTACGGTACCACAAATGCCTTTAAAATAAATATTTTCAGGGAAAGTATTAATACTGAATACATGTCATAAAAGGATTAAAGGAAATTATCAGGTTGTTACAAACGTAATGTCCGTTTTTTCCTTCAGTCTGAACTGAATCGCACCTGTGTGAAGACTTGTATGTTTTTGGTGAAAATTATTATTGTATTTGTAGAAAAGGGTATTTATTTTGAAGTGTGTACTTGTTCCATTTCTTGGAAAGATTAATACACCTGTCCTTGTCTCGCCTATGGAAATGCTGTCGGCAAGAGATATTCGGGCAATTTACCTCTTTCAATTTAAAAAGGGATTAAATGCAGCTGCAGCAACGCGAGAAATTAATCAGACGTTCGGTGAAACCACGTGTAATAAACGCACATTACGGCGATGGTTTAAAAAATTCAGCGAGGGAAATTTTGATTTGGAAAATGAGCCTCGCGGATATGCGCGTAGCACCGTTAATGACGACGAGCTGCGTGTAGAAGTTGAAAGTAATCCGTCGACAACAGTGCGTAGCCTTGCAGAAACATTTCAAGTGTCCATTGCCACCATTAGTCGTCACCTTTCTTCGATTGGCAAAGTGAAGAAACTCGATCTATGGGTGCCGCACCAATTAACGGAAGCCAATAAGCTTCGTCGATTAGAGGTGGCTACCTCTTTGGCTAATCGACAAAAAGTTGAACCGTTTCTTCATCGAGTGGTAACGTGTGACGAAAAGTGGATACTTTATGATAATCGGAGACGGTCAGGACAATGGCTAGATCGAGGTGAAGCACCAAGACAGCATGCACGAGCATCACTTCACCCGCGAAAGATTATGGTGACTGTATGGTGGACCAGTAAGGGTATTATTCACTATTCATTTTTGCAACCTGGTGAAACCATCACGGCAGCGTCCTATTGTGCCGAACTGGAAACTGTGCATGGAAAATTGAGCCGCTTGCAGCCCTCACTGGTCAATAGACATGGACCCATACTTCTTCATGATAATGCAAGACCTCATGTTGCACGACAGACAATCCAAAAACTTTCGGAATTTGGTTACGAAATTCTCCCTCACCCACCTTATTCACCTGACCTTTTGCCAACTGATTTTCATTTTTTCCGAAGTTTAGACAATCACTTAAAAAATAGGGACTTCCCTGACCGGGAGTCTGCAATAGCAGTGTTTGAGCAATATGTGAGCCGTCAAAACCTAGATTTCTTTTCAAAGGGAATTTTTCAACAAACTATTGATGTAAATGGAGACTATTTTGCAGAATAAATATTTATATTTTTTTAAATTTAGACTTTTTTATTCCTTACAAAATCGGACATTTCATATGTAACAACCTGATATAATATTTTACACTAAAAAATATAATTATATAATTTACATAATTATCCGGATATTATTGATAAACTTACCTGAAACGCACTCACATCTGTTATTTCAATTGTCCCTACCGAAACCCAGGTATAAAGACAGAGCGATTCTATCGATAGTATGTGATTCCCATTTATGGATAGTGGTGTATATCATTTCTTGAATTTCAGTATGTTGTTTTTTTTCCAAAGCATATCTTAATAAAGCTATTGCGTTTATTTTTACTATTCAAGTTAAGAAAAAAAAACGAAAACAACTAAACAAATAACTTGGAAAACAAAGAAAAAATCTTCCGAAACATCGTTAATATGAACTAAGTGTTTTATTATCCCTAATGGTCAAAAACCCAAACATAAACGAATAAAAATTATAGGTGGTTTTTCTATGCTTTCGGACTAGAATCGCGTCCCTTCTCTGGTACTGCTACTTGATTTATGACCTTTCGTTCCCTTTTGCAGGGCTGTTGTTGACTTTCTTGTTATAGCACTGATACTGAAGGTCCGTCGGGTTGAGACAAGATTATATGGTAGTTGTTTCAAATTTGTTATAACACAACGTTCCAGTAGCCATAACATTCCCAAATAAAACTGTTCCCAACTGGCGAACGTTTTAATGTAGCGACAGGATCAGTAGTTGTCTTGAAGGTTTCCTTTACAAAAGCGGACAAAACGTCGGCAAGTACCAGAGTTCTAGTCCGGAAATCTCAAACAAGTATAGATAACTATTCAATAAATGAATTACTTACCTTCGATGTTTAAATAGAAGAACAAACATGCGTGAATTCCATGACTAGACACATAATCAATAAAATAAGACAGAGCGACGTTGTTTACTAAAATAACATTAAGCGGCAGATCAACTTTAAGATTTTCAAAAGGAATTGTATAATCACTTGTGCCTAAGCTATCTAAAATCCGAAATAAATAAGCGTTACTTTTATTAACACACTTCCAGAAAGGTACACACCTGTATTTTCGATATTATTGATTTTTGTTAAACGATTATCAATTAGCTTTAAGACATACATTAAACTACTTAGCTGCTGTTTAATTGATAAGTCACTTTCACCGCCAGAATCTCTAGATCTCTGTTTATAAGAAACGGAATTACATCAAATTAATTTGTGTACATTGCTGAAATAAACTTACCAAGACCTGTACTTCTTTAACTACCATTTCTTTGGTATATTTCAATTCATCACAGTTATCAGTTACACGAAGTGTAGTTAGAAATATGTCACTAGGCAAGGGAACATCGCGTAAACACTAAAATAAGAACGACACATTTTAACTTCCTTATTTTTTAATATATTGACAATAGAAACGTGTTTGTATCTTTTTTTATTTTCTTTATTTTTAGTTATTTTATTTTGTATTTGGTAAACAACAAGTAAACATGCAAGTTTAACGAATCATATGGACTAAGTAATTTATTTTGTAATTTCTTCTGATTTAACAATTAGTATTATATAAGCAATATCATTTCATCACCACTTATACGGAACATCATCAAAATTTCTTTTGCTGCTGTTATGCCACACTACTATTAATTTTGAGTGCTATAAAGAATAAGTGGATGTCACGGATCGTTGGAACGTTCCGATTACAGTAAGGTTGCTTAGTTATAAGTAGAGCTGGAAAGTCGTGTCTGCCCGACAGGACCTCCCATACATAGGGAGGTCGTCCGTAAGTATATCGTCTGCGCGTAAACTGCAGACAATCGATATAAGCTAATACATATTATCGAATCGATAATGGAAGCCTTGTAATTGGTAATATAATAACAAGTATGACGAATGCATATATGAGTAACAAAGCAAGAGAGTTAATCGGTGAATACATATATAAACTTAAAATAAGACGGCGCAAAAATAGTACGTTCAGTGTTGAATTAATATATACTTTACTGTCCTAGAACAAAACAGACTGCGAAAAACATGTACATATTGTTGCCCATACAAATAAAAAAATTGGTTGATTTAACGTGTATTTTTCTGGCTTACAATTTATCATTTGTTTTAGCTGAACAGGCATGCTACCACCTTTTTAGCTATTTGTACGTTCGAAATAATTGTGATAATTATATTACCAATTATAACGCAAGTATGTATATTCGATTCGATAAAATGTATTCACTCATATCGATTGTCAGTGGTTTATTGGCAAACGATGTACGTACGGGTGACCTCCCACGCTACACGACGTACCACACCTTATCGAGTAAATACGACTACAAATACGCGTTCCGCTCTAGTTTTAATAATGAACTAGATATTTTGAATGGATTTTGAATCTATGTAACTAATAACGCTATTACAATATAAATAATAAAGAAACAGATACCGTAAATCGTTTGCCTTTTCATATAAAACATTTTTAATTAATTATTAATTTTATTTAAACAAGATATTTACTTACGAATAGTGTTTGAAACATTCATACATAAATGGTATACAAAAGTGGCTAATTTTATAGGCAAGGAATAGGTACCGTACAAGCTGAATGATGATTGTTCGGACAAAAATTGATGTTGGCAAGCAGTTTGCTTTCAAATATTGCCAGATGTGGTCGTATATAACAATGCCGTGTAAACTAGGAATAATTCCTTTTGTGACAGCCATTAATAAATTTCCTGTTTTGCAGTATACACTAGTAATCATATTCGATGTGTTGTATGTATTGTCTGCATTGTTCGCCACGATGTATTCAATTGCAAACAACATATTAAAACCAAAACCAATATATTAACTTTGAACTTATAGCATGCGCCACTTCCTTATAAAATCACTCACTTTTAACATTCTGGTCTAGCATAGTCTTATAGATTAATATTCTGATGTTTGTTATTGAGTAATTATCTTTAAAAAATGGTTTTATTAATTATTTTACATTGGCAACTGCCTGAACACTAATCTTGTTAGTCAAATCAAGACAGTTAAGATCGTTTTTTAATGTATCTAATCTCAGCACATTTAAAAGTCATTCCAGAAACATCACTAACTAGCAAATTATAAACAATCGTTAGTGTATAGAGATATAGATATACATAAAATAATATGGCAGGTCACCTCAGAGAGGTTTCTTCATTGAAATAAATGGTCAAGAGATTATAGGTCTTTTTTATTATTGATATTGTTGTTTCAATGGTCTTAAGTATGTTTTTCATCGATCGTCCAAGAGCTTGTGTCTTACCATTACCACTCTCACGAACACCTTTACAAAGTTTTGGTAAATTACTAACACATAAAAGCAACAACTGAAAATTAAACATGAAAAAATATTGGACAGAATATACCCAAAATCCATTACCACGAAAATAACGCAATTATAAATGTTTTAAGCTATTTAACCTAGTGAATGTGTCTAGTGAATCTATATCAAATGAAAAGATACAGTATTTCAATTATACTCTTAGATACGGAATAAATTAATGTATCTTTGAATAATTTAATTAAAACAAATTATCTGAAGATAAAGGACAGAGAAGATAAGTAAAACGAAAAGATACTCTTGGTTTATTTGTAAAGTATTATGTATGGATGTAAATTAGAAATACATATAATATATAAGAACAAATTAGTCAACCATTTATTTAAAAATATAAAATATCTAAATTTTAGTGTTAAAAAATTAAACTCGTTACTCCATGTACAAACAATGAAATTCAAATCAAAATAAACGCTTGCTTTAGGTTTCTTTCAATTTAACAGTCATGGTTAGGGTATGCCATGAAAAGTATTGATATTAATTCGAACTAAGTATTGTTATTACAAAAACATCGTACCTTAGTCAA
Organism: Dermolepida albohirtum; assembly: GCA_031893035.1. NCBI lineage: Eukaryota > Metazoa > Arthropoda > Insecta > Coleoptera > Scarabaeidae > Dermolepida > Dermolepida albohirtum. Next base: position 739,488 of record JAVIWB010005970.1, read on the forward strand.
CGATGTTCTACATAATCTCCAAAAATCTTTCTAGTTTTGGAGAATTTGCACGTACAGACGCAACATCTTTAAGTTTTCAATTGCCTATGCTTGCTAAAGTCACAGAATTCTCACCTTTCACAGGTTAGATATTTTAATTGAAAAAAACCAACTGTGATACTGTTGATACGGTTACCTGAACAATTTTGGCTTCACATTGTTTTAAAATAAGAGTGTAGAGTAAGTGTACAATCATAAATCTTTTTCTGTGGCCATAGTCATAGATAACTTGTTAAAGGATAAATGTAAATAAATTAAATATCTACTAAAAATACATCTACGTTATCGATACATCGATGAACAATATCGACACCAAAACATTGACAATAATTTGTGGAAATATCAATGTTTTTTGGCGTCTAGGGTACTGCAAATGACTAATTAACTTACCAGCCAAACTACTGCTTGATTTATATAATCTGGATCTGATATCATAGTAAATACCGGAAAAATAACACAATTAACGAATATTTCCCGCACAATAAATCTTAATGGTTTACAATGAAAATCTTCATCTGGCAGTAATATATACAGTAGGATTTCCACTAATTCCGATAAAAATTCTAAAATATGAAATGTTAAATTAGTGATCTTTAATAGAAGAATATAATGCTTGTTACCCTTCTCTTTATCGATTTCAATACATATTAGATCACGGCATACATTATTTTTCTCCATTGTGCATTCCAAATCAAAAAAATAATCTTCTAATGTAGCCATCTTCTTATTAGAATCCTTTGTATAAAATTTGCTAGATAAACTGTGCTCTATTTCTAAAAAATAAATATTTGTGGTCATTTTAAAACCAAAATAGGCAAAAGGTATTATTCTTGTAAAAGTATTTGTATAGTGTGTCAAGGCTAAATATCAATACTACCTTGTAGAAGACATTATTTTTTCAATAATCTCAAAAACCAGAAATGCAGAATTAATTTGGAATAACGTAATGCAATATGCTTTTTTTCTAGATACATAAATGCTTTTGCGATATATCAGCCTATTTTCATATGAATATATATAAAATATAAAGTACATTACTTTAAGGCATGTATTAAAACACTTGTTGTAACATTGAGGGGCAATAAAGTTTCTTGTAAAATTGGATTGCAGCATAAAAGTATAGTTTTACCTCAAGAATTATTTTTCAATATGAATTTGCTTTGTTCTAAGCCAGTCTAAATGGAAAGCTTAAAAATAAATTTACATTTAAAATCAAATTTTAGTAAGTAATAAAATCCATGAAAATCAGTAATCATAAATAACTTGTAATGTTGATTCCTTCTAAGAGGTTAAAAATCTATGCAAATATGATAGAACATGAATATAACTCTATGCTACAATAATATACTGAAATAATAATGAGGCTATTACTACAATGATGTCAACATTTAAATTAGAGCCATTAAATATTAAAACAAAATAATATATTATCTTAATTTTTTCACCTCTACATTCTATCACATTTCTGTTCCCAAAATACCAATTAACATCAGTTTCACTCTTATTTCTTTTGTGCATTTTCTTTGGAGAAGCTCGAATTTCCTTCCGAGGTGAATTTCTTGGAGACTTGGGGCGCTCATCTTCTTTCAGTTTTATTCGAGCTTGTTTGAATAATTTTAAATGAGTTGTCGCATCGTCTACCAATTTTGTTGTTAGAAATGGTATCCAATCCACATCCTTTACCCTAAAAAATAAATTTATATTTTCTAAAATAAATATTTTTTAATTTAAATACCTGTTTGATATATTGATAGCTAAACTTTGTGCTGTTCTCTTTACAGTTTTCTGTGGAAACTCATTATCTAAAGATATCAAATTATACCATGGAATAATATAGTCTCTTATAATATAGCCTAAGATTTCTTGTAAGGAACTATCTATTAAATCACTGCCTGTTACACGACTATCATACTTATGCTCCTTTTTGGGATTTGATAATTTCTGCACTACCTATTAAGAGTTACTTATTATTCATACTATACAATTAATTTAATAATTAAAATGTACCTCAATCAAACCACCATCAGACACACTATCTCCAACGAGAGGATTGCCAGCACAATGTCTATAGAATTTATCAACATCTCCTTCTTGGATGTATAATAAAGATATTAGCCTAAAGAAGATGCAAATAAATATTGTGTATTATAACTAAAATCTATTTACCCTATAATAAATATTGATACACTAGCTAACAATGTGAGACACCAATAAATGCCAAATGTTGTTAAAAACAAAATAAAAATTAACACTATCCATCCAACTGTGTTATTATCCATATCTAAATTTTCTCAAATTTATCAATTATTTAAGTAATTAGTATAAGATCATCTATTATTTTAAACCAATATTATTATTCGATTGCATATTTTTTAATGAGTACATTTAATACAATCCATGCAGTTATGTACTTTTCAAGTTGAAAATATTAAACCATACATGACGCTTCACATGATAAATTGTGTATTATTTTTTTATAATTTTGACAAGTTTTGATAAGAGACGTCATCTTTCTATGTTTGAGGTTAACATGTGAATAGTTAACACTAATAATCAAGATATCTGTATATAAAGTTATCTTAAACAAATTACTCGAGATGGCGTAATATGCATTTGTGTACATGTCTACAAGAAATTCGTTGGTTATTGAACATGCATGTTTAAAATGGAAAAATAAATATCATAACCTATAAACAGTTAATTACATTTTTACATTTATTTACTACATATTTTATTAAATAAAATCTTTTCTGTTCTGTTGAAAAGAAAATTACGTGAAATACTTATAATCTGGGGTTTATCAGAAATAGGTTATGTCAAGCATAATATTTAATCCTAGTTTTTGCTAGATTGTACATATTAACTCAAAAGGTAACTTTTGTACAATAAAAACTTTATTAAAATAAATTATTTTCACTTAAAATAAATAATAAAATTTAATATTGTTGACAAACTACTACATGCATGTTTATGTATAATTGTTATGGTAAGTTAGGCTTTTAAATTGTTCCACGTTTTAGCGGAATATTGGAATCACTTCTTTTTTCCGAACAGTGCTGCCAGGTTGTTGTGGCCAATATCGGTAGATTACCTCGCAATTTTTCGGTAGATTTCGCAAAAATTCGGTAGATTTAAATTTTTATTTATAATATAACAAATTTATATATTAAGACAAAAGTATAATATATCAAACATATTTATTTACAAAATTAATAAATAATTCATGTATCCTAGGTTAATATAATTAAATAGAGTAATATAGGAATAGATATTGATATTTATAAAATTTTCCTTAAAAAAACACATGTAACTACAACACAACTATATAACTGTGTATACAATTTAAATGTTTGGCTCGTCATGTATAGTATTCTTAAGCTCGATAGGCTCATAATAATTAATATCGAATGAAATAGTACCTACAGAAAATATCCACTTCTATAATGAATGTGCGACATAACATATTACTAAACATAAAATAACATAGACAAATCTTTTCTTAGATTTGCTTTTGTGGGCCAGCAAGTATTTGTTTATTACTCTTTTATACCCTGATGCCAGCAATTTTTAATACAAACATACGTGGCTAATTGTAATTTCGGTGTTTGGCATCGTTTCATAACTATTATGATTAATGATCAACAAGAAATTTCTTATATTAAAAAAGTAAAATATAAATATAGTATGGACATATGAACAAAAATTGGATTTGACAGAAAACTTGGATTTTCGGTAGAATTACCGTTTAAATCGCTAGATCGGTAAATGCAATCCAAATTCGGTAGATCTACCGAAAAATTGGTAGACCTGGCAGCACTGTTCCGAAACGAGGTATACTACGATTTTATGAATGATTATTCATTGTAGCCAATATAATCTTTACTTTAACTCAAGCCATGTGATATATAAAAATTCTATTGATATATTCATTATAGATTTGTTTATGTTGGTAGTCAGAGTGGTATTCGTATTTAGCACATGCGTGTTGATGACACGTTCTTTCGTGTTTTAGCAATGGCGGAGAAAGTAAACTCTTTAGCTTCTGCTCTTGTATTAGAATTTTTAAAGCAAAAGGATCCCAATATAGCAACTGTATATCGAAAGAAAACTAAACCAGTAAGTTTATATTTTATTAAATGACTAAATAACATTCAACTAAATTTTAAATGCACGTAATACACAGTAAGCCGCAACTAGTATACCTATACGACGCACGTGGTTTATCGCCTTTTGCCCCCTTTCTTTTTTAATACAGAAAAGACATTGTATTTTTATTATTTTTTTCAGCCCAACTTAAACAAAGGCGCACCGGCATTAAATGAAATTATATCACATTTTTTAAAAAATAGTGTTAACGCAAAAAAGCTTAAATTTAATGCTAATGATAGTGAGGACAGTAGTAGCAGTGAAGATGCAGAAGAAACTCCAAAAAAAGGAAAAAAAGCTATAGCAAATGGTGTTGTAAAGCAAAACATAGTGAAACCTAAAGAAAGTTCTGATGAATCAAGTAGTGATGAAGAACCTGCAAAAAAAGTTTTACAAAAACCTGTTCAACAAAAACCATCAGCAGTTCAACATAAAGCTTCTTCTAAAGAAGTCTCTAAAAAACAAAGCAGTTCAAGTGATTCAAGTTCACCAGAAGATGAAAAGCCAGTGCAAAAACTTCCAGCAACAATAGCTAAAAAAAAGCAATCCAGTAGTGATGATGAATCTGAAGAAGAGGTTAAAAAACCTGTTCAACAGAAAGTACCTGCGGTACAAAAAAAAACATCAAGCAAGGTTGCTTCCAAACAACAAGAAAACAGTTCAAGTGAGTCAAGCTCATCCGAAAATGAGAAACCTGTATCAAAAACTCCTGTAAAAAAACCTACATTAAAAACCCCTGTAAAGAAACCCATGGTAGCTACTAAAAAGGGGGAAAGTAGTTCTAGTGATTCAAGTGAAGAAGAAAATAAAGTAGTAGCAACCTCAGTAAAAAAAGGAGGTAAAGCAACACCACAACAGCAAATAAAAAAGAAACAAGAGAGTAGTTCAGATAGTTCTTCAGAAGAAGAGGAAAAACCAAAAGTTCAACTGAAAACATCTAAACCTATTCAAAAACCAGTAACAAAATCCGTTCCTGCTAAAAATGAAAGTTCCGATGACTCTAGTTCTGAAAATGAAGTTTCACCTCCAAAATCTATTCTCAAAACGCCAGTAAAACCTGTACAAACAAAACCACAAAAAACAAAGAAAGAAAGTTCTTCTGATGACTCATCATCAGATGAGAAAGAAATGCCCACAACAAAAACTCTTACAAAGAAGCCTGTAGTTGCTAAAGTAACTCCTAAGAAAGCTGAATCATCAGATGATTCCGAATCTGACAGCGAAGAAGAACCACCTGCTAAAAAAGTAGCTCTTGTTCCTACAAAAGCAAATCCAGTACAAAAATCTGTGAAAAAACAAAGTAGTAGTGATGATTCAGACGAAGAGGAAGAAAATGTCAAAAAACCTGTAACACCATCTATAAAAGTAACAAAAAAGGAAAGCTCTGATGATTCTTCCAGTGAAGAAGAAACTGTAAAGTTACCACCAAAAATTCAATCAAAACCTACAAAAGCACAGTCTAAAGAAGAATCATCTGATGATAGTTCGGATGAAGAAGATTCTAAAGTCAAACAAGCCTCTGTGCCAAATCTTAAGGTATTGTTTATTTGTTAAATTAATTTAACTATTTTATTTTAAATTATATTGCAGCCTGCAACACAATCATCTGACAGTGAAGATGATGAGAACGTAAAAGAAAATCCGGCTTCTAAAAAAAGGAAAGCTGAAGAGAATAGTACTGATAACTTTGCTTTTAAAAAGCAAAAGAATAATAGTTTTAATGAAAATGGAAACAAGGTATATTACTTTTAAAATTATACTTTTTTAAATCATATATGCATGCAGTAAGTGCTTGTTTTATGTAAATATATTGCGAAGAGGGATATATTTGTGTTAAGAAAGAGGCATTTGTAAAACCACAATTTTTAATAAGCAAATTGTACTATTAATAGATTTACCACATCTATTTAAAACTTAAAGAAACTTAATTTTTGAAAATATTAATTACATGTAATAAAAATTAATAATTTTTTATATTTCAATTTTTTGATTTAAATTTGGATTCGTCAAGGTTTATCCAAACTAAGTATTGCTCTAATCAGTCAACATATACTTTTCATGAACTGCTGACAATTCGGTTAGATTTTGCGAGGTATATTTTAATTTAATTTTATCAATAAATCTGATCGATAATGAAAAATAAGTTAGTATATAGTTAGCTAAATTATGTAACTATCACTAGATAATTGTAAAATTAATATCAATGTTTTGTTATTAGAACTTAAAGAGCGAAAGTTTAATGATTCAAATATAAACTGGACAAGAATCTCATATTATATCTGTTAATAACAGTAATAATTTTCCAAAATATGATTTTGAAGGCATATGTTGTTATTATATTACAGGCATTCATTTTCTTGAGCTTATCTCGAGATTGTACACACTTGTTTCATAATTGGCTTATGTACACATATTTCAAACTTTATTTCCATTGGTGGAGACTAAACGTATATATCGCTTTTTAACATAGTCATCCTACACAGTGATGCACCTCCGGTATCGTTCAGGGAACTTCTTCATGTCTTCGTAAAAGAAGTTGCTCAAGGTTGCTAATGAAACTATATCTGCACTGCTTGCTGAACTGAAGTAATTGCAATCCAAGCAATTATAGTGTATCATTTGTGTTGCTGCAATATGCGGTCGTGCGTTGTCTTACGGCAAAGCATAATACGTTACACTATTCATAGTTTCACCATGTGCCTGAAGCTCCACGAGAATAAATCCCCACCACATATCCCAAAAGTACATTAGCATGAGTTTCTTGAAGAAAGATTGTCGTTTGAACTCCTTGCTAACAGAGGACGATGAATGCTTCCACTCCATGCTTTGCTTCTTACTCTCCGATTCAGTGAGGTCATGTTTTGTCCAAGATTTGTTCCAAGATATTGGGATTTTCATGCGTTTAAGAAACTAGGTGGTGCAATATTACTGTTTATGCTCAGTTGTAAGCTCTTTGACCGCCCAAGGTGCACAATTTTTATAAAACTCCCAAGTCATTATGCACTACTACTAAAAAAGGGCGGTATATTATTTACACCAAAGTAAAAGGAAAACAGTTTGCTGTAATTGAAATGTACTTCAAAAATATTAATTTTAATACAATAATTGGTTTTTGTTAAACAGATGTCCTTTGTTCATATTCTTTACTCTCTTTGTTTAAACTATACTACATTTGTTCATACTATTTAATAAATTTTAAGTTTATCGGTAATACTATCTATACAGTACATATGTTGTGTGATAATTATTTTAATTCTTAATTGGATTTGCATGTAGGAATAGAGAGCGTTTGTTCATTGCTATGGTGCTCCAATTTCCTTTTCGCATGTACTGCAAAGTCGAATTACTTTCCTCGGTCCTCTCATCAATTACTTCTACCATTTTATGGGATGAATTTAACCACTCATTTGGTTTGGCGAATTTTCTGGAATTTCGTCTTTGCCACACCATTTTGTTATTCATCAGAGCTGTATCGAGCATTGTTGGAGATAATATTATAGTTGTTTATATTTCATTTTTTGATTTTGAGCATTGCTTGAAATGTGATTTTATAAAAAAAAATTAGTTAAAAAAGTCTACCTGTTGCAATCTTATTTTTCCATTGAATTGCTAGCATTTAAAACAATCATTTATATGCAGTTGATTACAAAACTGTATACACGATTGCGTATATGGAATTTGTAGAACACGTCACTAGTGTGAATTAATTAGAATTCTAACGGATGTAAATAGTAATATCACGCATCGCGAGAAAACTCTTTTGTGATTATGGATTTTGATCTGTCTGTAAGTCCAAATCAACTTAGCTGTTTTTCTTCCATCTTTATGGTGATAGCTTCTTGATTTGCCATATTCCATATTTATTCGTTTGTTTCTCTGTCCCATTTTTGTTTTCGAATTTATCCTTGAAAATTTCATTACTACAGCGAATACCTTCGTGCTCTTTTGTAATATCTAGGAATGTCAGTTATTTGTTTTTCTTTCGCGGTTTGTTAGATCAAATTCTATTTTTCCATTCTCTCTCATCTTGTAAATAAGTGGTTGGAATCTCTAGTATTCTTGATTAATTTGTACATTTATACTATCACAAATTCGCTTTCGTGTATGCTATTCAACATGATGAGTATTTTATAGCCCTAGTATGAAAGCAACATATCTAAAAAAAACGCGTTTGCAGAAGAAAATTTGGAAAACGTTGCAATTGTACATTACAACTTTCACTCGTTTCGTGTAATATAATTAGTTTTCTTCATTCTTTCATACTGTGCTATAAAAAGATATTGAATAAACAACAAAATTATATACAATACCTGGTAATTGAATTAGTCATTTCCTGATTTTGGTATTTTTTCAAATTTATCAGAAATAAAATAAATACAACAGATACACATTACGATGGACTTCCTAGTTTTATCATTAGGGACTGTGCTTCAGTTTTGTGCGAACCACTTGCTGTTATATTTAATTTGGCCATGACGACTTCAACTTTTCCCGATGTCTGGAAGATCACTAGAATCGTTCCTGTTTTTAAGAAAGGTGATCGTTGCTCTCTCCATAATTATCGACCAATTAGTATTCTGTCTAATTTTGCTAAGATTTTTGATTATATTCTCCACCGAAAACTTACTAAATGTTTGAAACCCTTTATTTCTCTGCAGCAGCATGGTTTTACTGCTTGTAGATCCACTGTTTCCAACTTAGTGGAGATAACACAATTTATTAGCGAGTCAATGGACAATAGACAGCAAGTGGATGTCGTTTATACTGATTTTGCTAAGGCTTTCGACACAATTAACCACTCAGTATTAGTTTTTAAATTATCCAGCTTTGGATTTTGCCATTATGTAATTGATTTGATCTCTTCATATCTACATAACAGAAGTTGCTATGTTTCGTATAATGGATTTTCGTCAGATGTATATACTGCTTCTTCTGGAGTTCCACAGGGATCCACTTTGGGACCCTTACTGTTTAATATTTTCATTAACGATCTATTCAAATCACTTACATGTAATTCCTTGGCATATGCTGACGATTTAAAAATTTTTTCTAGGATAACATCCTATGACGATTGCCGGATACTGCAGCATAATCTTAATACAATTAGTGATTGGTGTGTGCAGAATGATATTACTATTAATGTTGATAAGTGTGCTGTGGTAACTTTTACTAAAAGCAATAATCCCCTTATTAGTCAGTACACCATTGATCACACTGTCATTCTGAGGAAGTCGAGAATTGTGGATCTTGGGGTCCTGTTTGACTCCAGATTGGAATTTACAGATCACATCACTACTATATGTGCCTCGGCGTCACGTGCTTTGGGTTTCCTTGTGCGTTCCTGCAGACATTTTAATAACATTATGGCTCTCAAGGTTTTATACTATGCCTTTGTCCGGACTAAGCTTGAGTATGCCTCGGAGGTATGGTATCCGTGCTATATTTATCAAAGTTTGTTTCTGGAGAGAATCCAGAAAAGATTTTTAAAGTACTTATCTTACCGGCTTGATGGTACATACCCACCGAGGGGAGTTGATTATGAGGCGTTATTGATTAGACACAGCTTCCAATCTTTGTCTTGTCGTAGGGATGCTACCAGTGCGAAGTTTCTTGTTAACTTAATTAACAATGATGTGGATGCCCCTTCTGTACTGTCTCAGGTTAGTCTATTGGTTCCTTCTCATTCCACTCGGTCTTTTGATTCCTTCGCTCTTCCGAGGGCCAGGACTAATGTTCTATTGAAAGCTCCACTTACCCATATGTGCAGGAATGCGAATAGGCTATTCCCAGATCCTTTTCATGGGTAATACTTTCGGTGGTTTAAGAGTGTGGTACAACTTTGGTTTCATATGTTATTTTTTTTTTGCGTATAAATATATTCTTAAGTTTTTAGTTTTCATTTATTATTAATATTGTATATTTTAATTTTTATATATATTTAAGTTAGTTTCATTTAATACTTGCACACTGTACATATTGTTTGATTTGTCCTTTAAATGGCCTGTCTGTTGGACAATAAAGATATTATTATTATTATTATTATTATTATTATTATTATTATTATTATTACTAATACAAAATACTTATTTATGCTTTAGAGAAGATACAATATTTCAATATTTTGTTCATCCTCTCCTTTGGTTTAAATGACTGCACTATTTCTATCTGGCATACTGGAAATACAAATTTTTATCACTTGTTGCAATTTTGCGGTCTTTTGCCAATGTCTGAATATTATCTTTTAGAGCTGCTATTGTTAGGTTCGGAAATGAGTACATAAACTTTCTTTAGATGGATATAGATCGGGCGAGTTTCCGGGCCTGGACAAAAAAAGGGTATGTTATGCTCTTCAACCAGATTTTCTATCGACTTTGCTATATCGCACGGTGTTCCATCCTACATGAAAATGTATGGTCCTTCTTCATTTAGTGACTTTTCCATGTTTAACCGTAAAGTTTCTGTGAATTTTTGCCCATTGCAGACGTGCCCTTTTCATTTTTGGTGTCAACCCAGGCTTCTTGGCTGATATACTTTTAGATATGTTTACGTACTTTTAATTCATCTAGCAGCTCATTTCAAGTGCTGTTTTTATAATCATCCGGTCGATTCTCTCTGTGGTTCTACGGATACCGTGGTAAAGACCGCGGCCGTGCGATGTTGGCGGAATGTTGTCCTAAATTAATGTGGTTATTCGTTCGATCGTATGCTGAGAAACTCTTTGCGTAATTGTAATTTGTCGCTTTAAATACATGTCCGTTTTAATAAAGTCTTTAATTTTATCCTATCTTAAAATTAAAAAATTCACCAAAAAAATTAAACTAGTAATAAAATTCACAATATATTATTAAAACATTACAATGCACTTCTTGGATATTATTCATAGTGCTTTCACATATTTCATTATCTGTGTTTAGACCCCTAATAGTAGGTATCTGATCCAACACCTATAATAAGGGTATTCACCTAATAGTATCATTGTTTTTACTAGAAATAGATCCTTTTTGAACAACTAAATCCGTTTACAATCGAAAATTTGAAATATACTTAAATACAAACTGCTTAAATTACAAATTGTTTGATACGCAAAGGTGACTCTAATGTAATTGCCAGGTATTGTATATTAATTATTGCTGTTTAAGAATGCTTAATAGATATGATACATTTTTAACAATTTGCACGTTTATATTGTACCATATACTCTGAACGACGTAAAATAATATTGCTAAAAGTAGCAATATGTGGAACTAATTAAAACTAGTAAAGCAGATAGGTTATTTTTCTGTGAATAAATATTATCGCTTTCAATTAATTTTTTAGCCGTCGTATACGTAATAATACTTACCTAGAAGTTATCCAATTTGTATTCGTTACGTATGTATCTATCCAGTTATTCAGTAAAACTATAAAGTAATGTTTATGTAACTTCACATGCTTAAAACAAAATTATTACATTACCCACTGGGCTACAAGGGATGTAAACCACGCAGTATATTTTGTTTTATCAATATAAAAATACATAAGCCTTACCTTACTAGTGTTAGATTAACTGAGTTCTATGTTTGAAATATCCTAAATTATTTCAGAATCTTGTAAATCACTATCTGGTCACTCATGTCTCTTTTTGTGTTTATAGAGCATGCCATTCCGGCGTGTCCAAGCCGAAGAAGTTAAAATTGATCCGAGACTGAATGACAATTCATTTGAAGCAAAGGTAACGTGTGGGCTCAATATGTATAACAGACATGCAAGGCTTTCACGTTACCAGCCTTTTTAAACAAATTGTCTCAGTTTTAACAAATAATGTGTAGCTTGCATATCTGTTATACTAATTGTATTTTTTTCTCTTTTTTTTTCATATGTGCTGCTGTGCAATGTGTATTAAATAATTAGACTGACCAGAATGATACGCCAAGATGGAAGAAGAATAATGATGGTGGTGGTAGAGGGCGCGGTGGTAGAGGGGGCGGCGATTTCAGAGGTGGACGTGGAGATGGAAACTGGAGAGGTCGTGGTGGGGGACGTGGTGGATTTGGTGGGGGACGTGGTGGATTTGGGAGGGGCGATAAATTTGGAGAGGGTGGTGATAAATTTGGTGATGGCGGAAGGGGAGGTTTTCGAAAATCCTTCGGTGACGGTGATAGAGGCGGTCGCGGAGGCTTTAGAAAATCATTCGATGGAAATCGCGGGGGTAGAGGAGGTGGTTTTAGGGGTGGACAAGGTGGTTTTAGAGATAATCAAGGAGGTTTTAGAGGTGGCCGCGGTGGCGGCGGCGGTTTTAATAACAGTTTTGGGGGCTCGACGGAAAACAAGAAAATTACGTTTGATGACTAGTTTGATCGTTCAATCATTGTAAATAGGTAAGCTATCGCGAAACATATTACTAGATATTAACCCTTAGCTGGTATCGATATTTCTAAATACATACTTGGTATTGAGGGTCCAAACTGACCCCACATGAAAAAATGCTATTAAATAATGTTTTGCCACACAAATCGTGGGCAAAGTTTATATATTCTGAAGTAATAGTCTCTTTGTTAAAAAGGAATCAAATTTTTATTCATTTCATTTTAAAAACTATATCAATTTATAACTTATTCCTAACAGTCTTTGACTTTGAGTAACTTTTATGCAGTGTGTATTTCACACATCTAAATAATATAAAAAAAACTAAAACACTTTTCCAGCCCTAAATGTACTCTAAACTTAAACAAAAATAACTTTTTGAGAGATCAAAGAAATATAAAAAATGACAAACATAACGTAGCTTCAAAATTTTGTTCTATCACATAAGTATTCGGAGGATGCGTAAACATTCTGACATCTTTGTATGAATTTATATGTAGAACACTTCAGATATCAGGGCAGTTCTATCATTTTCTTTTCTTTCAGCTCTTATGACGATATCTTCAAATCGTAAAGCAGAATAAGAATCATTTTAGAAATAGTGTGACCCTAAAAATATCTCTTCCTGTACTATCTGTTGCCCATAAACTTTCAACATCTTCATGCCCCGATTTAAAAACATCAGCTAACTACAATAAGCCTAAGAAGGTTCTCATTTCTAACAAATTGACATGGGTTAGTGTGTGTTCTTTGACTAGTGTATTTTTCGGAAAACTGTTGTTTTTTTATTCGTATGGCAGTTATTGATAACGGATGAGATAATTAATATTATATGCATAATATTAATTATCTCATCCGTTATCAATAACTGCCATTACTCAAGTGGTGACATGTTCGGTTTATAGCGTGTTTCTCCAATCAATCCAGGCAGATGTGTAATAATATTATGGCCATGGCTCCGTGAATTGCTAGGAGGCATTTTAGACCATATATATATATATATATATATATATATACATATTCTTTCCTCTATAATAACTAGAACTATCAGTGTTATCATCTTCTTCACTAGAGCTATTAGTACTGGAGGTATCATCCTCATGAATAATTATACTGTCTTCCGAGCCACTAACATTCTCTGTTTTTTCTATATCACTAAAGATTTCATCGTCACACAATCCAATTCTACCAGGCTCAGCATCGCTCTCGACATCAAATTCATCTTCCAAAAGTTCACGTATTGCGTCCACATTTAGTTTGCTTGACATTTTTATTCCAAACAACTGAAAAAAAATAATGTTTTTAAAAAAATACATATTTGGTATCGGGGGTCCATTTGGACCCCATTTTTGTTATACCTCTGCTTCTAGTAAAGATTAAGCGCGACACGTCCGACACCCACCGCAGCACACTACGTACTGAGACTACTGAAATGCATGTATGCATAAGTAACCAAATATGAGTATTAGAACAATATGTGTATGTGGTAGCGTCCATTTTGACCCCGCGATACCAGTTAAGGGTTAATTATGTTAACACTATATTTTGACTTGTATATATTTCGATTTGTATAAGGTAATATACAGTAAGGTGAATATGTTTTAAATCAAATATAAACAATTAATTTAGGTACTGAAAGTATATCTAATATTGCACACACAGGTAGTATTTATTCACTTATTAAGAGTTAAAATTTCTAGGAATATTTAGAAAGTGCTATTTCAGTTATTATATAGTAACTAAGAATATAATAGAAGAATCGTTTGCATCTGAAGTAAACTTTAGTTATTAACCTATTGGGGGTAATAAATATTCCGATATTTTTACTTACACAATTACTTTACTAGAAGATATAGTGCGTGCATGTGCAATTTGTTACTTGAAATATTAAGCCATTTAACACTCTTTCAAATGATTACTTTGAATGCTCTTTTATTTAAATTTATGTTACTTAAATTTCCTACTTCGAGGCTTTATTCAATTTATGTGTTGCTGGTCTAAAACATATTCACACTGCTGTATGTATAATATGTGCAGAGTGAGTTGTTTTTTTTTGCATTTTTTGTGTGGGGATCTCGGAAATAACAAATACAGATTTGGGTTAAATGGGGAAAGAAGTGTAGTTTTATGAACTTGTCTTAATGCTGTTATATTTCAAAGTTCACTCCTAACTAGTTCTCGTCTTACTAGATATTTGCAGAAAATTAAATTGCTACATTTTCTGTAACCTCGTATAACTACATTATTATTGAATTTAGATAAGAATTGAAAAGGAAAAGTTCTAAGGTAGCTGTACCCTCTATTAATTGGTGTTAATTTTTTATTGAATTTGCCCTTTTTGGGTTATGAACCAAACTTTTATTTTTTAAATGGCACCCATAATTGACTATGACATTAAAAAGGGTTTATTTTTCCAGTTATAAAAATATACCACTTCATATGGTTATGTTAAATAAATGAGTTATAAGCATTTACATTTACAACAAAGGAGTATACAAAAACATACCTGACATAACTTACACTCATAAGTTACCTAACTGACTAGAATTGGTTGCGAGATTAGTTATTTTTGTTGGGAAATGCAGTATTTCGTACATGGTACAGGAATATGTGCAGAGCAGCAGATTATCTGTTTGTTCATTGTTTCAAAAGCCAACTTGCAAGTTCAATAAAAAATTAGTTAACACCAATTGATAGACAATAGAGCTACTTAGAACCTTTCTCTTTCAACTTATCTCTAAATGCAATACGAGGTTAAAGAAAATGGAGCAATTTCGTTTTCTGCAAATATCTAGTAAGACGTGAACTTTTGGTGCATTATAACAACAGCACTAAGTCAAATTCATAACATTACACTTCTTTCTCCATTTAACCAAATCTGTATCTGTCGTAGTTTTCGAGATCCCCATACAAAAATTGAAAAAAAATCACTTGTGTACATATATAAGCTAATTAATTTTCGACCTCCTCCATGGCGATCTCGCTTATTATTAGAGGTAGCAGGTAGGTTTAAATTTGGCAAAATTGTAAAATTTTGCGCTTGTTATGGACCAGCATCAAATGGCGTTCGCGACTTTAAAAAAAACGGAGAAACAATTTCATTTTCTTACCTCTAGTATTTTTATTTAACCATTCGGAGAAAAAGTAAATAAACATTGTTAGACCACTTTTAGTCATCTATCTAATAGTTTCCTCGAAATTTTTGTTCGTTTTATTTGCTTCACGACATTAACTGATCTTTTTCTTATAATCGCCATATTGGATCCTAAGATCATTAGAAAGAGATATTTTATTCTGATTTCATCTCTCTATAACATGTTAATGAAAGCTTTTGAAATTAAATGTGAATTTCTGAGAGTTCATTTTCATATACGAAAACGAAACTTACAATTACAGTTGTGGAACTTAAAACTGATTCAGACTAAGATTCATGGAAATGGAATTTAATTATTAGTCGATATTGTACCACAAAAAGCGTTCGCTAAAATAATGTACATTGAAATTTTCCCATACCATTTAGAATTTTCAAGATATATTGATTATATGTGTTGATAATTGGAGATGGATAGCCGTGTCTATCCGACGGGAGCGAACAGTCTTATAGCGAGGCAGGTCACCCGTACGTATATCATTTGCCAGTGTGCGATAAATTATCGCACTAAACCTTCATGGCCAATGGCTGCTTTTTATCTCTTCGCACGTTCGACATAATTGTTCTTATATATTTAACCATTTACCACACAAGTATGTATGTCCAGATTCAATAGCATACATTCGCTTGTATCGATTGTCGGCTGTTTACAGACAGGTGGTATACATACGGGCGACCTCCGTCGTTACATGATTGCCCGTTTCTGTCGGACAGAGACGACTATCCAATTCTATCATAATGTGACTTAAAATAAGAATTAGTTACTTTATTATACACTTTAAAAAAATTCGTATCCAACTTATTACATATTATTTTAATTAATCACATTGCAATTATCAGTTTTTTTAAATAATTTTTATACACCACTACATTCTGTTAGATAGCAAAACAATTTTCTTTTTTATTTTCAGAAAAACGCACGAGGATCTTGGGGAGAAAGAGCAAACCGGGACCTGAAACAAACAAGAGGCAAATCCTTTAGACATGAAAAAACAAAAAAGAAACGCGGGTCGTACCGAGGCGGCTACATTGATACGTCTGTTAACTCAATAAAATTTGATTAGAATTTACAATTTTAAAATTTTTATAAATGGTGTTTTCTTTGTTTCTAAATGTATTTTTAATTGCGTAAATAATGACATTGCTATCTATAATTTAGTTTGAATGATCGAATGTGTTATATTTTATATGAAAACTGTTTATTTTTCATATTTTCAAGTTACATAGGACCATAACATATGTGCACTTTGTAAATTAGCATACTGGATTTATAATGTAGTATTAAGATTTTTTTTAAATCTGAAGTTTAAATCTGTAATGCTAAAGCGAAGTCGCATATGAACGTGAACAATTTGTGCGTGTTTTGTCTATTCATATTTTAATTATATTTACTTGTGAACATAAATATATTTATATATTAACATAAGTACCTATACGTATTTGTGTACAAAGATAGTATGAATTGATACTAAATTTCAATTGATATTATTTTTTAAATAAAAAGAATTATTTAGGTACAATCGTTTAATAGAATAAGTCGTTTTGATTATGTAAATGTTCTTTTTTTCTTTATCTTGTAATATGAAAATTATAAGTTACACTTTAAATTTATTATATAGAGTTTTATTTGCAAAACCTTGCATGAAAATAGAAAATATAAGTTTCATAAGTATATGCATTTATTAGGTTATTGGGAAAGCTGTTACACAATTTCGCAACCGATTATGCTAGTTCATGTGTGCTTGCATTTATCTTTATAATATGCCATATGATAATTCACAATTTTAACTTCATTTTGGAAAAAATTGAACGATTTAGTTGTATTCGAAATTTTATAAAAAGTTTGGAATGCAAGACCGAAGTGTGCATTTTTACAGAATAAAGTTGTTGATTGAGTTAAACACATGATAGAAAAGATTTCGGAAATGTTTAATATCTACAATTCAAGCGTTCGTGACAGCAAAAAAACCTAGAATACGTCAGCAAACTTGATACTTGAATCCACATAATGGCGGGTATAAACATCTACGATGTGCTCCTTAAACATGAGAAAAAAGATTTTTTTTAATGCAGATTGTTTTACATGATCGAAAACTGTTTTGATTCCTTCTAAACATTTACGTCAAACGTCATCAAGAAAAGCAGTCTTAATATGGTGTGAAACGAAACAATTCAAGCGTGTCTGCAATTGGACAGTCTGAACAAATTCGTTAATCACAAAGGTGTGGTATTTAATAACAATGCGAGAATGAAAAATTATTTTGGATGGGATGCGCTGTTACACCTACCGTACTCGTTTCTACTTGTTTCGCTCTCCGCACCTTGTGTGGTGTAACGTTCTATGAACTTGCACTCTGCAAGATGATATTTCGATGAAATTCCGGATCAGTTTGATGCATTTCTGGGCCCCAATCTGAAAAGACACGACGTTGTTGATGGTCGGTAGGCATGAGTTCTTGCGTTAACTGAACTTTAAAAGCCTTAACCTAAGTCTTTATGCAAAATACGGTGTAATGTCGTTTGTGGAATGCTCAGTTCCAAAGATCGATGAGAAATTGAAAAACCTTGGTTTTTCTCAACCCTATGGGCTACAACAGCAATATTCTCAGTTCTTGAGCGACATGCACGAGTTCGATTCTTCACATCACTAATTTGTCCCAACAGATCAAATTTTTCCACCAGTTTCACAATTACTGGCCGAGAAGGCGCTTCATGATGACCCAAATATGCTTTAGTTTTGCGAACTGCGACCACGAAATTTTCACCATTTTTGTAGTGAATTTTAATAATTTCAATGCGTCGTTGAAGAGTATATCGTTCCATTTTTATTAATGGCGTAGTTTTTACTTGTCATGTATCAAGTAGTTACAGGTTGGGTCATGACAACTGTTAAAATGGCGAGCTATTGAAAATGAAATGTCTTATTGGAACACCTTTTAGTACTTTTCGTCTCTCCTATGGATATTTGAGTAGCCCTGTTAGATAACATATTATTGACTAGCTGGCTCAACTATTTACACACCATACTCTCCCTCCACATTGTATCATATACAGTTGAGAGATCTCAAACGTTACTCTAGTTCTAGTCTGTCATATTCCCTTCGATGTGGGTGACCAGGGCTAATTGGTTTTCACAGCTGCGGTTGATCTCGATATCTTGACAACTTGATTGGGGCGACTTTAGGATTACTTTACGGTTTGTATTCCGCCTAGTTTCTGGAGAACGATCCGGACCCTCCTACTAGAATTTTGGAAGTTTAGCTGCTTATTTACGGTTTCATTCCATTTGCCTTTTCTCGCTTCATCCAGACCGTGTAGTAGCTCATCGGCCACATCAGCTCGTCCATTCTTCAGAAAGTCATTGCAGAATAATAAATATATATACTGTGTGGAAAAGGATTCTATTTCTATTTAGAAATTACGTAAAATATAAATAACATTAAATGTGGAATATTGTCAAGAATATTCCAGGAATTGGCGTAGATGTTAAAGTACGTTCATTCTAAGTAGTAGCGACCTTTGGTTTATTACAGTTTCACCGTACGTGATGAACAAAAAATTTCTCGTTACAATATTCGTAACTCACAAACGTTGTCTTTGATATTAATTTTGCGTTTAAGATCATTCGTATTTAAGTTAAAATAAATAATTTAGAAACATGCTAATAAAATTATTATATATGCGACGTCTAACAAACCTGACATGCATCGGCGCAGAATAACGTTTGGCAGCTAATTTTATTTGTTTAAAAAGGATCTGTCTATGATGTTATGCAGAATGTAACTGAATGAAGTATCGAAATACTCAAACAAGACACTCGTTTCGTTATTCAAAATGAAACTATCACTGCAACATGATACATGAAACTGTAAAAACGCTTAGGATCACCTTCTAAACGCTCTATTTTACTTTCACGTATTGTACTATTACCTCCTTCTTGAAATGCTGTATTTTATGTGCTAGTGTTAAGGGGTTAAATATCCCCTTAATTACTACAACTAAATAATAGAGATATTATTTAATAGAAGATATTTATTTGCACGTGAGTGATGGTTAATAAACTTATTACGAGCGCGTGTCCGGCTAGCTGAAGCGCTGTAATAAATGCAAATAAAAAAGAAAGTAATGCAAGGTAGTGTAGAAATGTAAGGAGTTAATAATTGGTAATTGTGTACAATGAGCATCAAAAGTCCAGGACGTGTGTCAAGCTGAAAGAAAGATTATTAGTGGAAATAAAACAACAGAATTGCCCTTAAAATTTTATTCACTAAGTTAAATTAATTCTTAAAGCTTGAGTCTATTAAAAAAAGATAATTAACAAGATCGAGAGCAACAAATAAAACAAGATAATCGTAATGGCAAATCTGTAATAAAAGTAAATATAGAGATATGCGGCTGTTTGATAAAATATAAAAAGGGTTAGATTAAAATATGTATCGAAAGGTACGTAAAATACTTGCGGTTTGTGTGCGTATGTCCTGGGCCAGGATGTTATGTATATTTTGCGGTCGCAAAATAAACCCGTGGACACTGCGTTAGAAACTTAACGGTACAACCCCGCGCAAATGATGCGTGTGGACTTGGTGATGGTCGGAGAAGAAGTCTCTCTGTTTTCTTACAAGCCGAGGCTTTTAGGAAAACGACCCCGTAGCTGAAGGGGTAGGATACTGGTCATGTTTGAATCAGCCAATAGCAAAAGACAATAGGCACGCTAGAAATTGGCGCGCTAAAGATATAGACGTAAATTAAAATTGTGATATTAATTTCAATATAAGCACCTAGCAGATGGATATCTAGACAGAATAATAGACGTCTATTCTGTGTGAAAAATAGAAGGATTAATATTTGGATCTCTATTGCATTTAGATATCAATATGCGGAATAAATATTAAATGTGCTTCAATGGAAAAACACCAATATTCGGCTTCTTAGAACGACGTGGTAGGGGTTGATTTGTTACAGCCTGACCGTACGTGACGAAAACGAAAGATGTCGCATCCGAATGTCTGTTTAAAGAATAAAAAATGTCAAGTAATAAATAATAATTTAATAATTCTAAATCGAATTATTTTTAAATTAAAATAAATTAATTTAAAAAAACATGATATAAAAAATTATTATATATGCGGAGCGTAACAGTACTACTGCATTTGTAATTGTGTTGTAAGTAGTAGGCATCCTATTTATATTTTATACACGTTTTCAAATTTAATTTCATCGCGTAAAATTAGTACCAGAAATTTTGTAGGTTGTAATTCGAGGATGGGCGTCTGTTTAGAAATTTGTCTCTCTTTTTGAAACAGAATATAGTTAAACTAAAGCAAGCTTAAATTGATTATATTTAATTTATAACCAATTCAGAAGTGATATCGTAACGTTAACATAATGATGCCGTGTGGTATAACAGAAAAGCTTTATTTAAAAATAATCACCTTTATTACTAATCTTTATAAACTTGACACAACTATTTACTTTTACTCATTATATGCATCGGTATATTACAGAGTACGTATGTTGATGTTTAAGTACTATATTCATTATTCATACTTTCTCTTAATTCTAATATATTACATTAGTTAACTAAGACGTATGTCAGGCTGTTCATAACCACGCATAAAATTCATCATTTACATAAGTATGAAGTTCCACCATTGATACCTACAAAGCATAATGAAGTTTCGACCTAAATCAAGAAAAAAATGATATATTTAGTTTAGTCTGGTGTACAAGTGTTAACAGATCGGGCAATGTGAGAAAAAGCTTGTATTTATTCGAATCAAATTTAAGGAACTGCATAGTAGAATATTTTCGGGAAAAGGACTTATTTTTCTTCCTGTCCTGTACTATAAATTTCAAAAGCATCGTCTGTACAATGTATGAAAACAATATTTAAATAAATACGTTAATACCTACTATGTTATTAAATTTTGTGTCGTTTATTATATAAAAGAATTTCACTAAAAAGTATTCGGAAAATGTGCAAATATCTTTACAAAATATGAACACAGAGTAATAATTATATTCGTTATTTAGTTGTAATGCTATGCGTGGCCATAATTCAATTGCTTTAATTTGCAACCTAAATAATTGCAGAAGTAGATTAAGTTGTGGAGATAATCATATATCCTAACTAAGAACATAATTAGTTTTAAATTTTAAATGTCTATTAAGTATATGATTAAGATTAAACATTGACAAACGCCATACCATGACCTTCTCACGATCTACTTTGCATTTCGAATCCGTGTACCACATCGGGGATGTTAGTTTGGGGAGGGTGAGAGAGTTTAGGGATCTTGGAGTGATTTTTGAACCTTTCGGCCGCAGATCACTAGTGTGTGCTCGGAGGCCTGCAAATCGCTGGGGTTTGTATTCCGCATCTCCAAATATTTCTGTGACCCAGTTGTACTGAAGACCATATACTACGCTTATGTTATGAGCAAACTGGAGTATGCGTCACTGATCTGGTCACCGATATATGCTTGTGAGTGCTTGAAGTTGGAGCGTGTTCATTGGAAGTTTCTCAAATTCCTTATCTTCAAGATTAGTGGTACTTACCCGATGAGGGGTGTGTCGTAGGGGGAGCTGCTTATTGAACATAATATGTCTTCGTTGCATGTCAGGAGGACGGAACTTTGTGGTAGGATGTTGCGTGGCTTACTCGGTAACAGTGTTGACTGTCCTTCACTACTGAACCGTTTGTGTTTTTTAGTGCCCCGTCTCAACTCTAGGTGCAATGTGTTCTTTGTGAAGCCAAGGGCGTGGATTAATGCTCTAAAGAGGACGCCGATCTATGTTTTGAGCAGATGTGCCAATGAATTTGTTGACTTGTTTGCCTACCATAAATACTATATACAACCATGCTCAAATGTATTAGACACCTTACGAATTTATGTACATACATACATATATAGTTTATATAGTTTAGTCAAAAGAGAGGTGAGGAAAATAAAACTGTTGTGAAAATTATGTACAAAGTGTTATTTAGTAATATAGTACAATTTATCAATATTTTGTCGCTCCGCCCTTGGCCTTAATGACAGCTCGCACTCGTCGAGGCATACTTGCTACTAAATTGTAACACTCTGCCGGTGGTATTGCAGCTTATATTTCGCGAATTTTTGTTGATAATTCTGCTTTTCACAGGCATTTATGTTCCGTGATCTTAGTTTTTAAGATACGCCACAAATTTTCAATGGGCGACAAATCGGGACTTTGTGGCGGCCAATCCAATACCTCCACTGTGTTTTCCTCGAACCAATGCATTACAGCTCTCGCTTTGTGGCAGGGCGCATTATCTTGCTGAAAAATGTATTGTGGAATATCCTGGTCGAATAGTTTTAGCACAGACGGTTCTAATACTTACTCCAACATGGCTAAATAGCGTTGGCTATTCATCCGTCCATCGCACAGGTACCCTTCTCCAACACCGTATGCAGACATACAACCTCAAACCATGATACTACCACCTCCAAATTTTACTGTGGGAATGATACATTGTGGTTCATAAGCTTCCCCTTGCCTACGCCGAACCTATAGCGTCCCAGGTAGTCCCCAAAGCTGCCAGGCAAAAGAAGAAAGTTAGCACTTAGACAGGATTAATTTTGTTTAATGTTACATGTAGACTGAATTGCATACAACGATAAGAATATTAGTCATGAAGATTACATACCTCGATATTCGATTCATCAGACCAAAGAATCTTCGACCAATTCTCGATTGTCCAATTTTCATGTTGTTTGGCCCATAAATACCGCTTCTTTCTATGAGCGTCAATTAAAAGCGGTTTGCGTCGCGTTTTACACCCTCGTAAACCAGCACGCTGGAGACGCCTTCTCACTGTTTGCGCAGAAACTGTTACGCGATAACGCTGTTTCAGCTCACTGGCGAGCTGTTTCGACGATTTTTTCCTATCACTGAGAGCCGGTCTTTGTAAAATTCTGTCTTCTCTAATCGAGGTACAGGGTTTTTTGTCGCTTTTTGGACCGTTAACAAACGACCCACTCTCCTGATAGCGATTAGTCGCTATCAGGAGAGTTGTACGGACTGCACATCGCGAACATTTTTTTTTTGCAATCGCAGCTATTTATAACTTCTGGGAATGCAGTAGCACCATTTGGGCGCGTTCCCCTACCGACAACTCGCGTGTTTTAGGCATTTTTCTTCAACAAATAACTGACACAACGTGAAAAAATAGGATAATCTAATTGATCTCTACCACAAACTCACAAACGGACGTTGCTCACACACTGCTAGAATGACACTAAATTTCTAAAATCCACAATTTCCCCTTTCCACCTATTCTTTTCAATAGGGGATTAACTAGGGTATTCAAAAACGCATTTATGTAAATACCATTAACTATTTTTACGGTTAATTTCCGTCAGACTTGGATAATACCGAGAATAAGGGTTTTTACCTGGGGTGTCTAATACATCTGAGCATGGTTGTATGTATTTGTAATGATTTTTGTTTTAGTTGCTTTACTTTTATATATTACTTTGATTTAGCATTTATTTTTATTATATCTATTGCACACATGTCCAAACTCAGTTTTATAATTTTGCAGTGTTATAGGGCTACTAGCCTGTTGGAAATAAAGGTCATTATTATTATTATTATAATTATTATTATATGATAACCTATAAAACTGAGTCAAATAATTGAACATCTAATATTTTCATATTGACTATTGGTTTTTTTTTCTTAAACTATTTACATAAATGATTTGATAGAAGTAAAACTGCTTCGTATTTATATGTAAGCAATCTTTTTCAAAAATACCGGGTGTCAATTTTTCCGATGTTTAATATGGAAATCTTGGAAACTAGCACAGGCAAGCAGGCAAAGAATTACAGTTTTACGAGCTCTATTTAATGAGCTTTTTGTTCTTTGGAAAAAATTGATGGCTGACTGTACATCTTGCAAAAATAATTTTTTTGCTATTTTGTTCGATGCCTCGGAACGAGACAGTCTTATTGCACGAGGCCAGTTTAAAGAACGACGAGCGAAGCGAGCAAGGCCCTAAAAGCTGAATACAATAAGTGTTTTATGACAAAAGTTCTTTATGTTATATTGATAATTTGTTTCTTTTGTGACCTCTTCGAGATAAATAATAGTAAATTTAAAGTTTGGCAATTTTCGTGATGGTTGGGAATACATGATGATAAGTCCATTTAAAAATTTTAATTTGTCAATTTCTACTGAATATTTGATACTTATTAAACTTAATGTAAAACGAATGAGAATTTTTGATGTGTTCCAACTGAAATTAGAGAAATTGATTAAAACATTGTAAGTAATTTACTTTCCATTAAGTCTTATCAGTCATGAAAAGCAATTTATGAAATTTGAATTTTACTTGCACATTTTCAATGACAATATTCTAAATATACCATTTTCTATGTGCCAAATTATTTTGTTAAATGGTTTGCAATTATTTGATATTCAGCTGACTATATTTACATTCGACAGTTCGACTTTACAATTTTCGACGTTTGGTTTTGATTAGAAATTTCACTCTTGAAAAATTAAATTACACTAGACTGAAACGTCTTTTCGAAGTTTTAATAACGTTATTATAGGAGTAAATTAGAAAGAGTATATACAGAATGATCAAAAATTTATGGATAATCGTGAGGTAGAGTGGTAAGTCAAGTTGCACCGACAGATAAGCTGCAGGTGTGCATGGTCACTCTCTGTCTGTGTGCGAATCGGACCAATGCAAATTATTTTCTCGAACCTTCTAGAATATTCTCTTCCGTACCCCCTTTTATCCTTAGCCGTGCATTTGGCGTTGACTGTTTGTGATGAGCTTGATTAAGCACTGAACGTTCGAGCTGGCTAATTGTCTTATCCTCCCGTTAAGTAGGGACTCCTCATTTAGAGGGATAAAATAATAGAGCGACGCTGTTTTCCTAAATTTTGGGATAAATATAATAGCGATCTTCAAGGACATTTTCCCATTTGAAACAAAGATTATAGTACCCGCGCACCAACGAAGATATGTCTTTCAGTAGCGCTACTTGCATATACTTGTTCTGAGATGGTTGTGTTCTTTTAGGGTTTTTTTGATGTATATGTATGTCTCCCCTTTTGAAGTACATGTTTTGAATTCCCGGTGTCACCGTGCGAGTATATCGTCCCATCAGCTTCTGCGTCTATGCCAGCCTATGTCCGCCTAACGACGACAGGAATTTTCGGTGACCAAAACGTTTAAGATAACAAGGTCAAGTCGACTTATTTTAAATTATTGCTTAGCATCCCGGATTTTGTTTTTTATCTTTTACTTAATTAGTAATTAACGAGTACGTGGGTAATGAGCAGATAATAGTCTTCTTTTTTTACGTATTATAAATTTAATATTGATATTCGTTTAGCAATTTTGTTTATACAACTCAGGCATTCATTAAATACTGGAGATTTATAATATACAGTATGCGATTTTTTTCTGAAATATATCGAGAATATCTTTTAATGTTTGAAATTTAAGTAATACCACTTAAGACTGCATGATTACTGTGAACTATATACAGTCATGCACATGAAAATAGCAGTCCTAAATTAATACTAATAAATAACATTTACAACGACTAATTCTGATGCAGTTATATTGAAATTATTTAAAATCCCCGAATATAGATGGTTTCCAGTAAAGTACCGAATATGAGGGAGAATTACTGAGTTTTCTAGTCATGCGCTGTTATATGATTATGCATTAAAATAGCAGTACCGTATCTGGCAGCACTAAACGAAGACATATAAAGTTCTGTCTGTTGCAGAATAATTTAACAATTTTTCATCATCCATTTCTGTTGTAATATGGACCGAGCGAAACATTATTCGTCGGAAAAAAGAGGAATTATACTCGAACTACTTATTAGAGGCAAGAGCTACAAGTTTACTCAAAACGCGCTCTGATATTCTGCTAAATTATTTGCAACGCTAAGAACTGGAGAAAAGTGAAAGACAGTCGTGGTGGAAAAAGGGTAAACTAACCTTAGAGAAGACACAAACATAGATTCAACTACAATTAAGAGTGGGTTACGCTTTTGTAAGCACCTCTACTATTAGGCGAAAATTGAATCATAGAAAGTTGTGTGCAAGAACACCTAGGCATGTACCATTATTAAATAAATAGCAAATACAAAGTAGATTGTCGTTTGCTCATGAACACGTACAATGGGACCAAAAAAGTGGCGTAATGCACTGTGCTCCGATGAATCGAAAATATTTTTAATTCCGGTGCGTACCAACAACGCGTACCAAGACCACTATTGACAGCATTTCAACCCCAGTAAACCAAAAAGGCGGTAAAATTCGGACGTTTTACGTTGTATAGTATAGACTCTTTACACAAGATAGAGGACATAATGAATGTTGATGTCTATGTGAACATATTACAAACTGTGCTTCTACCATATACAGAGGAAGGAATGCCAATAAGATGGTTGTATATGCAGGATAACGATCCGAAAGCATGTTTCTCGTAAAGCAGAAACATGGTTTCGAGATAATAACGTTCGCGTTTTAGGTTGGCCGGCACAATCGCCAGACTTAAAACCCATTGAAAATTTATGAGTGGAGTTGAAAAAGCTGCTGCTAAACTGCAAAATATTGACGATCCGTGGAGAATATATCAAGACGAATGGCAATAAATTTCAGCAGAGACATGTAGGCAACTGGTGATAAAGGTCAAGCAACAAAATGTTAAGTGTTTCAATCTAATTAACTAAGTAAAAATGACATTTGGCATGACTGCTATTTTAATGCACAATTATTTTGTTTGTCTTAGTATATGAACAGTTTTATTTTCTATTTGGTATTAAGAAACCTATTTATTTGTTGTTATACTTATGTAACATGTTGGAATAAACAGTTCAATGCTCTGTGTGATGTTGTACAGAAGTTCTCGGCTTCTAGATGTTTCAATGACATCTCGATCATCTTCTTCAGGAGTTGTTTCGTAGTGAAGCATCAACCTGAAACTGGCCGCGACTGCTTCTTACGCTGCTTTATGTACTGGTTTCTCGTAATTCTTCGGGTTACATCGAGTTTGGTTTCGGCGTAATGGAATTTTAATGAGTTTTTAATGCGTCTGGAGCATTCGGTCCAGGTTTAATGGGATTGTAATTAGGTGTCATTAACAATGTATTAATGATAATGGGTTTGGAGGGGGGGGGGAGAATTTGTTGTTTGAAATACTCAAGTTTTTTGACTGTAACACTAAAATATTGCTTATTCATTCGTTTTATGTTCACCTTTTTTACTTTTTTTAGTGTCATGTTAAATCAGATTTTTTTTTATCGACTTGCTAACTAACTTATTATTTAAATAAAGGATTAGTCCATATTCTGGGCCTTCTTTTGTTACATTACATATCTTTAAGGGAATTCTTGGAAAACTTAGTAGGTTAACAGAGCTGCGGTCTACCAAGAGACTTTACGAGTGCTATTATTTGGCTTGTGGATTACGACCTCCACGACTTCTAGCTGGCCACTGTTCTGTTACTGTTCAAATAAACAAAGGCCCCCTAACCTAACCTAAACCTGCAGCATTCTTGCTTATACGACAAATGTGTGGCACATTAAAACAAATATAGCACAAGTGAGAGGTTAAACAAGAAGCAATGAGATTTAATAATGGAAGAGAGAAGACGAAAATATTTAACTTAGCTAACAGAATTGAGTGATTAATGCAATCGGAAGTTTTGGCAAAATCAGTATATATTACAGACACCCGAAGATGATTAATGATTACTTCAAATAAACTGTGTAATTTCTGCTCAGTTGGTGATGGCAGAATGCCATTCACAAATTCATGTTTGTAAGCTGAGAAGAGATGACGTAGATCAGAAGCCAGTTGATATATAAAGCATTCGAATATCAGCAAAATTGTTTAATATGCTAATTGGTCTGTAGGTACAGATATCATTACGATTGACATTTTTATGCACAGGGACTCAGGGTTTCGTTTTTCCCTATTTCAGAAAAGGAACCAGTAGATACAATTAAATTAAAAATGATTGTTAAAGGATCACATAGAACAGGAACAGAAAGCATGGAAAACCATCATGACCAAACGTTGATTTAGCCTTGGTTTTTCGGATACAATTTGAAGCTTCACTTCAGGTAACGGTTATAATATTAGTACTCGTACTTGTAAAAGTCGTAGCAAATATTTCTAAGATAGATCAACCAATGACTGTGAAGAGGGATTATTTTAAAAAATTATAAATTTGCTTTGTCAAAGGATTGTGCATTACTTTAGTAGGCCCAACAGAAAGAGAGACACTCCTTGTAATATTATTATACAGTAATGCATGAATAATCGGACCCCCTCTACACCAAACTCACCTATAATCGGAATAACCTAGTTGTGTAAAATGATAGCTACAATCTGAACGGACTAATTTCGTATGTATAAACTATAACTTAACTGGCAAGCTGTTCTTAGATTGTCGCGTCGTGTGTTTCGTTTTTTGTATTAAAAATGGTACCACAAAGAAAGGTTTATTGGTTTGTACTACACAAGCTAACTGAATTCAACATTGCATAGACTTGATTAAAGATACAAAAAAGGACGAAAACTTCAGGTATTCTATTGTAACTGGCGACGAGACTTGGTGTTTTCAATTTCATCCAGAGACCAAGCGTCAAAGCTCTAAATGGAAGCATCCAAGCGAAGAAAGACCGAAAAAAAGCTGTTTAGAGAACCCAAAAGTGAAGACAATGTTGATTTGTTTTTATGATTCGAAAGGCATAGTGCACAAAGAGTTTGTTCCAACTAGTCAAATAGTCAATGCTGTATATTGTCTTGGTGTTATGAAGCGTCTTTTGGCGCATATTAGTCGTGTGGGTCCTTAATATCGTGAAAATGGTAGCTGGCGTTTGTTATATGATAATGCACTATTTCATCGCTCGATGCTCATCACTTTCTAACTACGAATGGCATTTTAACCATTAGGTATTCACCATATTCACCGGATTTGCCCTCTGTGATTTCTGTCTATTCTCCAAACTACATTTGCCGATGAAAGGATAGCGTTATGCTGACGTCAAAGCCATTAAAAAGGCGTCGACAGCGATCTTGAAGGAAATCTTTAAAGATGAACTTAAAAATCCATTCGACATGTTAATTGATTGTACAAAACGTTGTATGGAAGCCGAAGGTGATTACTTTGAATAAAATAAACGAATTTTAACAAAATAGTAAGCTTTTGTTTTTATTGTAAAAAAGCTCGGGTTTCTCTGCGACAGACTGTGTGTAATCTGAAAGAATGTGAATTACAGATACAATTTCAAGTGAATTCTGTAACCCGAATGTTTCGATAATTCGAATGGGATCTGCAAATTTTCTGTTCGGATTATCCATATATTACTGTAGTGATTAAGATAGTATCGAACAATTAAGCGGAATTCAGAACGTTATCAATAACGTGCCTGTTCCGCTTAGGAAAGAATATAAACAGTTTCAAAATTTATAATTAAAAACACATTTAACAGCAATCTGTATGTTTATGCAATCGCATATTTTTATATAAATTTATTACATTTCAGCTTACTGCCGGGTCTTCGATAAGTAATAAAAACACGGCTTTTTGAAAAAATAAACCAATGTAACTGAGAGTGAAATAAGTATTCGAGTAGCCTGACATGAATTTGGGAATCGTGGATGATTTCTGTGCAAATAATCAACAAATCGCATTTTATTCGAAATAATCAGGAGCCTCCCACTTAATTTTCCACTTGTTCCAATTCTCCTTCCAGGTAAGCATTATATCATATCCGTCTTCAAGTTCAAGAACGAGGTTGCATTCAGTCTTGTGGCACACTTTAATACTTACTGACTTGTTGGTGTTGTCACTCAGTTAACTCGTTACGAACTTGATCGATCGAAAACACGTTGAGGCGCTAAAAATCGGTCTTCAAAAGGAAGTCTAATAAAAGAAATTGCGGGGACGCATGTTCTCATTAAAAATTCTAAACAGTCGCGTTCACCGATTTACATATTTAAATTAATCAACTTTTATTACGATGTCATCATTATAATCATGAAGTATTAAATAGTGTTAAGTGTTATGAACAGTAGCGGTTCATTAGACTCATCTCTTTAGCAAAAGCTATACTTACAATGGCAAGATTCTACAATAGGAACAGTGGCAATATTTTTGCGGTAAGCTTAGTCAGATTATGAAATTTAAACAGTTTAAAGACTAGTAGATTTTAAGGGTTTATTAGATTTATAAAAATTCTGTAGGTGCACATGTTATGTTGTTGGTAGCGTATGAAAATTACAATTTCTGTTATAAATCTTAAAATAATATGTACAATATATCTTTTGTGCCTACATCGACAAGAGTACAGTTATGATCTGGGGTCAATGATCAACAACAGTGCCGGACAGGTGGTCAGTACATGATCGTTTAAATCGTAATTTGTATAGGTAAAAATTTCCAAAACTACTGAAAAACCCACTTGAAAATTCCGTATAGTAATTATATTTATACCAAGGTAAATGAACAAACAAAATTATCAAAAGTAAAGTGTAAATGTTATGGGTTCAATAGCTTTAGATCGGTATTCAAGGTTTTTGTTTATTATTTTTGGTTATGGTAATAATTACATACATATATTATATATTACAATTATAAAAAAAAGCTTTTAAATTTCATTTTATTCTTGCAACTTAATTTATTCAATGCGTTAAAATAGTGATTTAAATAATTTTTGTACGAAATAATACTGAAGTAGAAATAATTTTGATTAGTAATTTGAAATTTTTCTATGTATTTTTAAATGTTATATTTATTAATTAAATACAATAATATATTTTTTATAAAAGTTAAATTCTGCTCAAGAATAAAAAACAATTTGCTCTTATGTGCACGTCCAAATATTAGTTGACACTGAAATAAATTAAAAAAAAGGGAAAAAAGTTAAACTAATTTATGTCAGAACTTAAAATTTTTATTGCGATATTATCTATAGATGTTTATAAAGTATAATAATAAAAATTAAATTAATTATTAATATCTTAAACATTCCGCTCATCGAAGAAACCCTCTTTAGCGCGAATAATAGTCGGTACAATTCAAGCCATCCGTTTCACGAGTTTTTCAAGGACTATTTGGTATACTATTCCAGTCTTCTTGCAACATGGTCCACAGATAATTTGTTGAGGTAGGACACACTTTTCGGACCCTCCTGTCCAATTCATCCCATAACAATTCTATGGGGTTTAGGTCGGGGTTTTGCGGTGGCCATGTCATTATTTGTAAGGTATTATGGTTTTGTTCGCTCTTTAAGAGATTCTTACATATTTGCTGAGTATTTGGGGTTGTTGTCCTGAATAAACACAAAATTTTCGCCGATTAAACGTAGCCTCGATAGTATTGCATTTTCCTGCAATATATCTAAATAACCCTCTTTTCGCAAAATACCCTCGATTTGCTTCAAATGTTCTGCGCCGGCGTAGCGAAAAGCAACCCTAAACAAGAACAGAACTTCTTCCTTGTTTGACGGTTGGCACTATATAATCCTGTAGCATTCTTTGACCAGTCGCTTTTCTTACAAAAACAAGCCTTGATTGTCCAAACACTTCAAACTTTGATTCATGAGTCTATAGCACCCTTGTCCAACCATCCAGTGTCCAATCTCTGTGTGTTTCTGCCCATTGTTGTCGTTTTTGCCTGTTTCCCGTCGAAGTAAGAGTTTTCGTACAGCAATGCATCCGTGAAGATTTGCCGCTTTTAATCTTCTTTTCGCCGTAGTAATAGAAATTTTTCTTGCACGGTCGCGATTCATTTCTGCGGCGATTTCGGATGCTGTCGGTCTCCTATTTCGTATACTTAGCAATTTTTTACGCTCATCGTCGGCGTGAGATGTTATTTGCTTACGACCTGAACGTGTCGGATCTCTTAAACTGCCCATGCGTTGATGTCGCCGAATGATATCACTAACAGTCAATTTATTAACATATGTCTTTTCGGAAATTCGACGCACTGAATAACCTTCTTGATAAAAGGCAATAAGTACAGAACGGTTTTCTAAACTTGTTGGTTTTCCTCTCGGCATTTTAAGAAGTTTCCACAAAAAATACGGTCTTCTCAATGATGCGCACGCTAAACAAGTTTATTTAAAAACTAATGCATATTTCGGTACACAAGACTCTTTAGGGTGAGGGCAGGTAAGTTTCGCAAGTTTTTTGCTTGCAATTTTATCTGAAAAATAATCGTATTTATGGCGGTACGGATTATTCCAGTAATTATCGCAATGAGTTATAAAATATAACAGTTATTTATATATGCTCTAATGGATATGTAGATTTGCCTGCAGTTATTTATAAATTTCGTAAAGGATCTGATGTATACATATTATTTATATTTAAACGCAATTATATTATTATTTAGAAGAGTTTACTAAATTTCACTAGCTGTCCGAACTAATATGGTATAGTGTACATATGTGTGTACACTACCATCCATAAGTGTTTACCCACTTAGAAAATAATAGAAAAACAAGTGTAATACTTACAGCAAAATTAAAATTTTATTATATAATTATACAAAATGTTTTAAAGTCGTAAGAAGGTATTATTTCAAGAAATTTTAACATACATTCTTTTAAATTTCTTTAAATTTTTGATTTGCCAATGTCCCACCTTTAGCTTTTATTACTGTCTGTCATAATTTCAGCATCCTCTCTAGTAACTTCGCTAGCGTTGCCGGTTTTATTTTTTACCATGCATCCTTTAGTTTGGTCCACATCGTTTTTGGGAATGTTGGAGCTGATTTTCACATTCGTCTTCTAGCTCATTCCGTAACAACTCTATAGGATTCAAGGCGGGGCCATTTAATAATAACAATTATTCCTTCCCTTCTAATTTCTCTAAATACCCCCGATACAATTTGGACGTGTGTTTGAGATTATCGTCTTGCTGGAACACAAAAATTTTCTCCAATCGGTCGTGTTCCAGAGGAAATGGTATTCTGTTCGAAAATATACCGTTCTTTTCTTAGATTATCGTCTATTTTATTAGGATCACCTACAGATGGCTCAGCGTAACAACTCCAAACCATTACTGATCCTCCTCCATGCTTGGTGGTAGGTGCATAATTCGCGAATTCGTTCCCTCGCAGATGTTCAGAAAAACATTCTTCTTTCTGAACCTAATATCTTGAATTTGAATTCATAGATTCAGAGCACTTTTTTGCACTTCCAGCATCCATTCCTTGCGTTCTCTTGTCCAAGCTTATTCATTTATTATAAAATAAACGTAATGAAAACGAAATGTAGTGAGAAAAAGCGTTTTCTATTTTTTAATTAAAATTTATTAAATACGTAAAACCGAAACGCCTAAAAAAGTAAACAAAGAATTAGAAATCTAGCTTTAATTAATTGAATATCTTGAATCCTTTATAGATCTTTAAGTAAAGTATTTTTGAAGTTTAAATGTTTAATTGCTTTATCTTTTTATGTACAAAATATTTCAACATATCCCAGCATTTTCTAGGATTTACGAATGTATCATACGCATAGATAGTTTTATAGTTAACAATTTAATAATATTCACTGTACTAGGTAGGCTGTTGTATTTTGCGTATGGTTTAACAGGTTAGTGTAATTTTCAAAATGGAAGAAAATAGCTGTCATCTCAGTAATAATACCCCAAGAATGCTAAGTGTATTTGTGTAAATTTTTCCGGATTTGTTTGCAATGCTGATGTTGCTTGGAAACACCCCAAAGCGCGAGGATCTAAAAGTAACATTAGTTGTATGTATATGCAAAGAGGCAATATATTAGAATATGAGAAAGGGATTGTAATGTATGTGTAGTGATTATATTCCGATTTACATTAATATTCAAACCAGAATAATTTATTTATTAATTAACTTATAAAATATAGTATATTTTCGCTCATTTTTATATTTCGATATATATAAATTAAATTCCGTCGTTTATAAATAAAGTAACATTCATCAACATCTGGCAGTTGAACGGATGCAGAGTAAGTTTCTGAAATACTTGTCTTATAAAACTTTTGGTGTATATCCGAATCCTGGAACTGATTACATTTGTTTCTTAAAGGTAAATTTTAATTGAGACTGTTGTTAACTGAATTAATCAAAAACGGTAAATAAAACCCCTTACCACATGCTTCAACAGCTAAGTTATCATCATCGGTAGACGATAACTTAGTGTTACATCTGGATCTGCGGGAAAACTCGCACAGAACAATTTAACGCTTTAACAACCCAATACACACTGTGTATTTGGTTGTTAGCAGGGAAGTTGCGTGGAAGTTGTTGGTTTCTGAGATCGGTTTTCATGTGCCTTTTCATATAAGAAGCTTTAATATTTTGAATACCCCAAGAGCTAGTACTATTGTTTTGCTCATGAAACCAGTACCTTCCACACAACTTCCTCGCTAATAACTCAATACATGTATTTGGTTGTTCCCGGGAAAGTTGTTGGCTTTCATGTGCCTGTACGTCATTTTATTATATGGTGTAGAATTAGGTATAATAAGTACTATACGAAGGGTACTAGGAAAGTTTTGCAATACAGCTTTGTTTATTTACGACGTGGTCAAATATTCGGTGTTGGCTTTGGCGCGGTGGGCTGGAGCATTGTCGTGATGGAGGAAGCAGGTGTCCATTCTTAACTTTGGCCGCAGGTTCTTCATAGATCCAATGACTTTATACAGGCACTGTTCAGTATACCACTTAGCTGTGACTGTCTTTTGTGTGTCCAAAACGTCGCGTTCCACAATTCCACTCGATTTGAAAAATACAGTTTCCATTTTCTTCTTTGCATATCGGGACTTCTTTGACAACTACGGGTGTGTCCCCATCATGAAAGATCCAAACTTTGTTTTGAGCTTTGGTCGTCACACCGTAATAGTACATCCAAGTTTCGTCACCTGTCACGATGTTGTTCACATACCGAGATTGTTCCTTATTAAACTTTTTTAGCATCTCCCGGCACTAAATCACACGTCGTGTCATCCTCTCTTCAGTCAGTCGATGCGGCACCTAGAGAGAACAAAATTTCTTCACGTGCAAATGATCATGCAGAATCAAACGAATTGCTGGTGTATTTAGGTCTGAAGTACCCTTTATCTGTTGGTAGATCACTCGCCAAGCATTTTCCTCACTGTAGCAACGTTTTCCTCCGTAACTGACGTTCGTGGCCTTCCCGGCCTCTCAGCATCCTCCACAGTAAAATTTCCCTTTTGGAATTCTCTATACTACCTGAATATCGTTATGCGATGTGGACAAACATCACTTAGTGCAAGAGTAATTTCTTCGAAGCACTGGTCTATGTTTAAACCACGCACGAAATTATAACGCAAAACTGCCCTTATCTCATTTCGTGACCACGATGCCATCGCAAGCACTTTACATTCTCACTGCTAATGAATAACTGAGCCCATCGACATGGCGCGGCGGCTACTATGTACGTATGAACATGTCTCAACATGCAGCAACAAACAGCTTCCTACGATTCATTGTTGCGTCATATTGCAAAACTTTCCTAGTACCCCAAAAACAAAAGCGGGGATCCTGGCGCGTATATGTGTTCATGTGGGAGGAATGGATTGCTACTTTTATGAGTTACTATAACTTAAAACCAAGATTTGTAGATTCACTCTTTCTCATTTAGTATTTGT
The DNA here is from genome assembly GCA_031893035.1 of Dermolepida albohirtum. Lineage (NCBI taxonomy): Eukaryota > Metazoa > Arthropoda > Insecta > Coleoptera > Scarabaeidae > Dermolepida > Dermolepida albohirtum. The sequence goes on from JAVIWB010005970.1 coordinate 775,840, forward strand.
GCAAATTTTCAGGAGTTTGTCAGCTAATGACTAAACAGGAAATTTAAATCCCCAAATTCGCAAATTCAGATCCCCGTACTTAAAAGTAAAATGAATATTGAAGAAAAGCGGCGTGGATAATTATTAAAGAAGTGGAAATTTTTATAAAACCTGAAAGTCCTAAATTTGCATTTTTAATTCATATTTGTTGTAGTTTGTTCTAAATTTAAGTAAGGGAAAACATTACTTGCTATTAAATACTGGATAGAAAATTCCACTGAACAATCATAAACGGCAAGCAAAAAGAGTCAAAACGTGATTTTAGTTTTATATATATATATATATATATATATATATATATATATATATGTATATACAACTAATTAAAATTTTTATGTACGGTGCATATATTTCTAAATTTGTTAAGAAAATAATCAATTACACGATCTGAAAAATACACATAAGAATTATATAAATATAAATCCGAACAACGATCACTGTTATGCATTATTCACATATAACTTTGACCTTAAGTATTAACGACCTCGTGAATTTCACATAAACATAAATTCTGTTAAATTAATGAACGAGTGTAGAGAGAAATACGGATTCTTGTCACTACCACCTTGTGGAGAATTAACATGGACCGGTAGTGAAGGTTACGAGGTACGGTTAAAAAATCTTTGAACGTGTTTTAAACAGATTATCTATAGATCTGAACTCATATTGAACAAACAAAAAAGAGCTCTAAACAAATAATCCAATAGCTCTGAATTGAAATTGAAAAGATAAAGAATAGCTTTAACTAATAAAGAAGAGCTTTTTTTATCAGTTCTGACACACTCACACACTCAACTTGTTTAATATGTGAGTTGAGTAAAACTCTTTCAAAACGATTAAGCATACTGAAACAATATTCACTAAATTTGTTACATTCACCAACAAGATTTTAAAATTAAATGTTGATATAAGAAATACGAGGGCAAATTTCTTCTGCATTTTATTTTCTTCTGAATATAATCGAAGCTAAGCGGTTTTATATTCATTAAAGTAGTCATATAAACAACTTTATTGTACCAATACCGTTAGTTGTATTAACAATGTCGTGTAACAATGGGTTAAATTTTTTTGCACAAGGTATAATTATTAAATTACTTTTCGATGAAGGTGTAAAATCGACTATAATCATCAGGGACTTCATAAACAGTTTAGACAAGAATGTTTATCATACAGAAAAGTCTTTGAGTGGTGTAAATCCTACCAAGATGATCGCAAATGTATGTCGAATTTGCAGCATGTTGCTCCTCCAGCTTCTGCTAACATTCAATAGACAAATATTTGTGTATTTTGAAGGGGGGTTGTTACTTAGAAGAATGATGTATATATAATATTAATTTATAGTTTGCATCGACTAGAAAAAAATAAAATGCAAGTCAAATTTGAATCACCCTCGTAGAGTGGAGTTTTTTATCCAGTACTTAATAGCGAGTACTGTTTTCTCTTATTTAAATTAAGAGCAAATTATAATAAATATGAATTAAAAAAGTTAATTTAGTACTTCCGGGTTTTATTAAATTTTGTCTATATTTTCTTATTTTATGGATCTGAAATTTTCCACTTATCCACCCCGCTTTCCTTCAATTTTATTTTTAAATTCGGGAATCTTCATAAATTTACGAATTTTGGGATTAAAATTTCTTGTTTAGTCATTAGCTGACCAGCTCTTGAAAATTTACTTTTTATGTACATATATGATTTAGTGCTTTTTTCAAGTCACCGATTCGAAACGGAATATAATCTCTGAACATAAAATAAAACAACTTAAAATGCATATTAATAATTTAAAAGTATAACTAGTTTCTCTCAATGGTAGCAGATAATGTATGATGTTTATATATTGTAAAATTGCAGTATATCTAACACTTACAAAAATGTATCTATTTCAAATGTTAGATTCACAATTTATTTATCCGTTTTTTCGACGTTGGTCACTTAATGTGGAGGATTAATTTTCCTTTATTAGCTTAGTAATTATTATAATTGTTCAAGACGAAACGAAGCGAAAATTTATATACTTTGATAAAGTTAGTATTCTAATTCTTATGTATGTATTTTCGAATAAAAATAATAAAGACACCAGAAGTAATAAGTCACAAATAATTACTAACTAAAGCACTCCTTACCAGATGTACCGGAAAGTCATTACCGGTTTTTTCGTAAAAAAACTACATAATTTTCAAGAAAATGGAAAAATTTATTTGATTCAACGCATCTTGCTAATCTTCCAGGCAATTTATGGATGCCTTCCCAAAAAAATTATTTGTTCTTTGAGAAAAACCACTCATCGAGCCATTTTCTAACTTCTTCGAAATTGATGAAATGCTGCTCTTCAAGCGCGTGTCCCATTGATGCGAAAAGGTGGTAGTCGGACGGGACAGAGTCTGGGGAGTACGGCGGGTGCGATATTATGTTCCATTCAAGTGCTTTTAACGCTTCCTTGACCGGTTTTGCTGTAAAATCACTTTACCGTGCCTTTGGGCACATTCTGGACGTTTTTCTATTAATGCATGGTACAAATTAATAATTTGTTGTTAGTAGCGATCAGTATTAACTGTTTCACCAGGTTTCAACAGTTCGTAATACACCACGCCACTCTGGTCCCACCAAACACAGAGCAATGATTTGACCTTGGGGTCGATAGGCCAGCTTCGCCAGGTGATAACTATGATTTTTTGCACTTAGGGTTTTCGAAACAAATCCATTTTTCGTCACCCACCACTATGCAGAAATGACTTCCCATCATACCATTCAATTGAGAAAAATCCGAAAGATGGGAAAATGGGTACTTTCCCATCTTTCGAATTTTTCTCATTGCTCGTAATCGGTCGCTAATCGTTTCTTGGGCCACATTTAACGTTCCTGACAATTGTTTTTGAGTTTAGGTTTTGTCTTCATCCAATAACTCCTGCAGTTTCGTATCTTCAAACTTCTTCGGTCTACTAGAACGTTCTTTGTTTTGCACATCTAAATCACCATTTTTAAATTGCCGAAAATACGCCCCACATGTTTATGTGGGAGCATGAGCAAACGATGACTTTCAGCGTGCCGCAAATGCACTTTTTCAGGCACGAAACTTGACATTTTCAAAGAGGTATAAATCTATGACAGTATTACTTTCACAAAATAGAACACCTATGAGTTTGAAGCTTGATGTCAATACAATAAAATGACATATGTGTCATATCATAACATTGCATACTTAAGCTTAGCGACATTTTTTTAGAAAAATCGGTAATGACTTTTCACTACACCTGGTAATAAAACACACGTCTGTAAATAAATTCTGCTTCCATGCATACATATTTTACTTTTAGGCTATGATATATTGTATTATATACATATATAAGTACAAATCTATCTAACCACAATAGAAACTACTAATTTTGCCTTGCCTACTAAGTTTCAATAGAAACAGTATGTTCCTATTTATGTGTCAAATTTGATTTCAATGCTCCGTTATTTTGTGCTTTATAAAAGAGTTCGCAACAAGAATGACTTACGAAATCGAACACTGATCATTGCAGTGTCCAGTTTGTTGCACAAAAAAATATTCCCTTTTGCACGAGTTCACAGAATAGCCAAAGCCAAAGTCCTACTCATCCCCCACGAATGTATCTTTTCTGAGCTGAATCACTCACCATATAGTCCTAATTTGGCTCCGACCGATTGCCTTTTATTTAGAAATATGAAAAAACACCTCCGATGAAGTCTTTTTGCAGACGAAAACTAATTGAAAGAAAAGATTGATGCTTATTTTGAAGGTCAACAGAAAAAATTTTAGTTCTGATGGAATAAAGTCATTGCAAAACAGGTGGCGCAAATGCCTTAAAGTTAGGGGCGATTACGTTGAAAAATAAATTTATCAATAAATCGTAGTCTTTTATTTCATTTTTATGTAAAAAAACTTTTCTAGTTCTTCTCGTCATATTTTCGTTTTGTCCAAAAAATGTTTGTTAAAAATAACAAAAATATGCAAAAAAATTAAATCAGTTGTCTTAATTTTCAATAACATAATTTAATGGAACGTATTTTACATAAATTCAAATTGTATTAAAACTATAAATCAAATATAAACGTGTTCTTAATCATTTTTTCCGGGACACTGTGTACATAACACAGTTGTTTTTATAACGGATTATTCAGTAAATTCATTGTTAAAGAAGGAGTACAAGTAAATTGCATTAACAAAATTCGCACAATGGGAAGAGACTGAAAATCATATAAAACTAGTGTAGCATCATCTATAAGTATGAAAATAAATAGAACATTGTTGTACTAAATTAGGTGTGAAAAATAGTGTATAACTTACTATTCGTTATATAATTAACAGTGAATTTACCATTGTGAGTGAGATTGAATGATTCCTACGTCCGTAATCAAAGTATCATGCGTGAGAAATTCCTCTACTTTTGTTCAAACAATCCTCTCGTTTGACTTTAGTAAAAACGTTTATTTAACGGTATTGTAACCCAGAATGCTTGAAGTGAGTAATCAGTTGGTTATTTTAAACATGTCTGAATATTTAAACCGTTCTTTTACAAATAGGTACGAAATTTGTTGACCGTTTCCTTGATATATGCATTCAATTTATTATATATTTATGATTTACACTTTTATACATGAAGAATATTACTTTTTTAGTGCAATTAGAGACTTTTCTTAAACCCATTTTTCTGTGTAACACATCTTTTCTAATTAGAACACATTAAATAATAATACTACAGCAACAAAAGTAAAATAAGGGTTAATGTGAGGAAAAATTAAAGAAATTACTTCGATTTTACCATAAATAAAAATAAATATATTAGAAGACGTGATTTAAGAAGAAAGCCGATTATCGAACCTCCTCATTGACATTAACCACAATACATGTTGGAATGGTCAAGGTCAATGAGGAGGTTCTAGAATCGGCTGAGCTCGAAGAACTTTCAATGATTTCAAGGTCGTTCCAATATTGTAGCGGCTAAGGGCAATGAGGAGGTTATAGAATCGGCTGAGCCAAAAGAGTTTCAAAAAGATAATTACGTGTGTGAATGAAGGGGGTTAAGGTCAATGAGAAGGTTCTAGAATCGGCTGAGCCCGAGGAAGTTCAAAAAGATAATTACGTGTGTGAACGAAGGGGGCTAATGTCAATGAGAAGCTTCTAGATTCGGCTGAACCCGAGGAGGTCAAAAGATAATTGCATGTGTGTATGATGATATACAATATAAAGGTAGAGTTATAGAATCATTTGATAATGATTCTATATCATGAAGTGTTCATTTTATGTAAGAGAATAAAATGATGATGGTTCTCAAAAAATTGAAAACGGTGAATTGAGAACTTTTACCACCGAAGAAGGTAATTTCGTCAATGGTATAGAAGTTTTTTGTACTCAAATGCACCAGACGAATGATTTTTGGGATAAAATAGGTATGCGTGCGGAAAAAATTGTACGCGTACCATCGTGGAATATACCTTTAGTAGGAGAAAGGACATATTTTTTGAATAAAAGTCATTCGAAGTGATATGTGTTCGTTTGTCACTAGACTTTGACTTTGAATTTGTGGTGAAAATCCTTGGTATAAAAAAAAATGCGTGCTTTTTAATGTTGAAGATTGAGATTGATTTTTATTAGAGAGTGCGAAGTTAAAAAAATATTTTGAATATTACAGTGGAGCATTTCTAGTTATTAATAGTTAGAATTTGCAAATGTTTAGTGAATATTTTGACGGATCGACTAGAATACTGAAAATAGAAAAAGAATGCCTATATTTAGGGTATGAAGGTTTGTTGGAATCGTGACGTTTAAAATATGTGGTGGAATCTCGATTAGCACTTTTAACAAATATAAAATATTGTGAATTATATAAGGAATTAATGGATCGATTAGGTAGAAGTGGAAAAGATATAAATATGGAAATAGAAAAAAATGTTTAATGGAGTGACGTCTGAGTGTTTCCACAACAAAGGAGGTAGTCGTGTGTGGGCTGAAGAAAATTTATACTGATGTAGACTTATCGAAGAAAATTAATTTAAAATAATAAAATATATTATATGTATGTGCATATTAAAAATAAATAATAAATGACTATTGTATTTATATTTAATTCTGTAGTATTAATTGATATAAAAAATGAGTTAAATAAATCTATTAAATTAGTTTTAAAGATAGTTGGAGCGGGGTATGAGACGTGTTATTTATTGTTTTTGGCTGTTATGTGTAATATTAACAGTTGTTATTTATGAAGACGATTCGTTTTTAATAAGATTAGGCCAAGTATGGAAAGTAATAGTTTAATTCGGAAAGGAAGAAAGAAATGTAGTGGATTGTTAAATACTGTAATAAATAAGCTCAAAATGGAATTACATATACCTAGAAGAAAATTAAAAGAACGTCTTGAAAGAGGTGATAAAGGTGTGAATTTTTTGGATGAGGTTTGAAGAGAGCACAATGTAGCTTATTCTCATTCAAACGATTTATTAGAGCGTCACGTTGCAGACAAGAAATTATATCAAATGGCTACTGAGTAAATTAAGAGCAAAGACGCAGGTTTAAGAGAAAGACTAACTGCTTCATTAGTTGCTGTTGCTATGACAGGAAAAACAAAATTGGCTCTGGGTATAAGGAGTAAGTACACAAAAAGTATAGGAAGTAGTAGTATTAGAAGAAGTAGAAGTAAAAGTAAGAGAAGAAGCAGAAGAGAGAATCAATTTGGTGGCGCTGTGTCGTTGTAGCAAGCACGTAAAACAATAAGACATATTGGTAAGAGCAAAGGTATTTTGGCGAACGTAAAAGCTACATATCATAGTCTAGCGAAAAATGGAAGGAGAATATTTCCTCCTCATTCTAGATTTATCGCAATTCCTAAGAAAGGTGAATTTTTGTTCTAATTCTTTGCAGATCTGGATGCTTTAAGTTCATTATGTGGAAGTGATGCAGCTATAGTGAATGCAGTTCAATACTGCTAAAACAAAAGAGATTAATTAGATAAAGTAAAATGTCATAATCATGCTATGGAGTCTAAAACTGTAGGTAGTGGATTATATTGGAAACCTCGTAAAGCAGGATGTGGTATATCTATTGGAAATGGATTATATATAAAACCTTATAAAGGGGTTGTGGTGTATATTTACTGAACGGAATCTGGTCAAAAAACGGTTAAATAAATTACCTCGGAAACTTTTAACTGAAAATGATTTATGGAAATATGCTAGGAGGTGGAGAATAGGAAAATTTCGAGGTATATTTACTAGAGATGTTTTACCAAAAATTATACATAAAAAGGGGAAAGGAATGATAAATTTGGAGGACAGTGTTGGGAATCATTGAGCAGCATATAAGAAAAGTTGTTTTTGAAAGGATTGATTAAGTGAAAATATAAAGACGTTGGAAATAATATTTTTTATATAAGAAAGGTATAAATATGTAGAGATGGACCATGACAATAATGGAGGTGTGAATGACTTAACTTTTGTGTTGTCCGGAAGGGAATTACAGATAATATGTATATTAACATCGAATGTATTTAAGTGGGGAATATGAAATGTGTTTGTTAAGTTTGCAGACTTTTAATACAAATACAAATGCAGAATCACATAATAATGTAGTTCGTTATAAATCTATGGTGAACGATCCTTATCAATGGGTAGATATAATTGTTCCGGAGCGTACTTATGATATATGTACATAATAAAGGAAGATATATTGGTGAACAGTTATAAATTAAAGAAGGCGATCGCAATTTTATGAAATATATTACATAAATATAATTCTTCTACATCATCATTACTTTCTTTTTCATATTCCGTATCATCTTCCATATCGTCTTTAGTACTTGCAAACGTACTAACTTCCAGAACGTCGCTATCATTGTCACCACTATTCTCGATTCGAATCATTTCAAAAGTGTAAATTTTATCTAATAATTTGAATTTATGCTCTCTCTTAATACACCATTTTCACTTAAACCACTAACGTGGACTGTTGTTGAAATAAAACAAGCATCGGTTACCTTAAGTTCGACATTGAAATGACATCTACGTAAAAATGATCTTGGCATTGAGATGCCCTTGATATCGGAATGACTTTGACATTGAAATGACTGGCGTTGAAACGACCTTGGCATTCGACGGATCTCGAAATTGAAATAACTTTGACGTTAAAATGTCAAACGTCGACACTGAAATGGCGTTGATGTTGAAATCACATTGAAATGACCTTGACACTGAAACGTCTTCGACATTAAAATTGTTTCGACCAGTAAAATGACTCTGACCTTTAAATGGCATTGGCCTTGACGCAACCTTGATACTGAAACCTCGGACTCAGTCAATTCTAGAACCTCCCTTTTGACCTTGACTGTTCCAATATGCACTGTGTTAAAGGTCAATGAGGTGGTACGAGCATAGGGCGAGTTTCTCTGCTGACTTATTCGACAAATATATCAATATAGCTATCTTGTGCATAAAATATAACATAGTATAAATTATTCATATTGTAAAACAAAATACATGAATAATAAGGTACAATGTAAGAGGCTGGTCCTATAAGTACCCGGCCTGACCTAGAAATAGCGGGAGTTGTTTGAAAAATATCACTCTGTTAGAAAGTTCACAATCTATAAAGCATATGTTTCAAATTCAAGACGCCACGTTGTTTAGTATTTGTTTGCAGTATTAAAAAGTGAACGTTTTCAGTGAATTTGTAAAAATGGAGAAAATTGGTCATCGTTTCGTGATACAATACTTTTACTTGAAAGGTCTCAGCCCAACCGATATAAAAGATGAACTGGATTCTACTTTGGGTGAGTCTGCTCCTTCGTTTACAACAGTAAAATATTGGGTAGCAGAGTTTAAACGAGGCCGTACGAACTGCCAACACGAGCATCGCAGTGGTCTACCAAATGAGGTGACAATTCCAGAAATGGTGAAGAAAATCCACAAAGCGGTACTGGATGATCGTCGATTGAAAGTGCGCAAGCTAGCAGACATAGTAGGCATTTCAAAAACTGCGGGACATCGCATATTATCTGAAAATTTGGATATGAGAAAGCTATGTGCAAGATGGGTGCCGCGTTTGCTCACACTCGAGCAAAAACAGTGTAGTGAAGATGTTTCAATTGAGTGTTTAGCGAAGTTTCACAGCAACAAAGCAGAATTTTTGCGCTGTTTCATAACCATGGATGAAACATGGTCCATCACTTCACACCAAAAACAAAATAACAATCAAAATAATGGACTCAAAAGCGAGAACCGGGAGAACTCCTTATCTTTAATTATTTTTCATCAATTGGTGTTGTTCAGTTAACATTCATGTCATATTTTATTTGACTGTGATCACGTATTTTCTTATTATAAAGTTGGACTCTTTTCTTTTATTTTTTTGTCTTCCCTCTTCAGAGATTCTGTGATATCGTGATTGATTAGACTTCTGTCTTTTCCTTACTTTCTCTGATCCTAGAAATAATAAGTTCTTTACGGAGATTGGCATTTCTTATTACGTAGATCTGGAAGAAGGTCATACATGAAGATTTAATTATAATTAATTCAATTTCAAATAGTAGAAGAATACGAAGAAAATGCAATGCAGCAATTATCTAACAATGTTTAGTAAAAGTTTACCTTTATTTTTAACAGAAAATGACGATGCTACAGCTACAGAATGGGCCGTAAACAGATGATCGGGATATAGCACGAAACACATTGATTTCAGGCGAATCTCGTACATGTTCAATGGCTGCATGTGGGTTCTGTAGACCCCAAATTCGAACATTGTGTTTGTTTACCAGACTACTAACAAGGGAAGTCGTTCTATCACTGAACACGATACGAAGTGCGAAAGTGTTATCATTGTCAATAGCATCATGAATCTCGTTACAAAATGCCATACGTTTCCGTTTGTCATCAGGACGCAGAGCTAGTAACAACTGTAACTGGTACGGCTTCATAATCAACCGACGTTTCAAAACACGCCAAATTGTTGTTGTAGGCACTTGCAACTCCCGACTGGCACGAGTTGATTTTGAAGGATTACGTTGGAAAGCAGATTAAATTCGTGCAACATTTTCTTCAGAAACATAAGGGTGGCCAGGCCTCTTTCCTTTACATACACATCCTGTATCTACAAACTGTCGATACCATCTGCGAATGGTCCACCCATTCGGTAGCTCAACCTGAAACGTCTTTGCACTGTAATCACGGAATTGCACTTTGCAAACTCGAGAACACAAAATGATTTCTGCTGCGGAGAAGCCATTTTAAATATATGACGAAGAGAAACAGAAGACAATTGATATCTAGCGGCTATTAAATAAACTAGACTATGTATTAGTTTCTTCAATAGCCGAGCCGAGGCGCAGCGATCGATAGTTTGGACAAAATAATACTTTGTAATACGTATATTCTTTTTGAAACACGCTGTATATTTAAATACTAACGGCTTGTACTACAAATTTTTTGATACGCAAGAGTGGGTCTCATTCAGTTGTCAGATACTGTATACACATCTTTTTCTCCCTTATATTTAATTCTCGACTATTTCTCCAAAAAGAAAGATTATCATCTACAATTAGTTATAATTTATTTAAGAAATTCTTAACTTGATGAAACAGGTACCTAATACTTCTGAGTTTCCTTTTATAACTTTAATAACTAATGTCCGCTGTATGCAAACGTAAACGTAATTGGTAAGTTCCTTTATAAGTGCCGTTTAATTCGGCGACTGCATCAGTAAACCTTTTTTCTTCTCTTTTTACACGTACAAGACGATAATTTCATATGTTAACGGATTTAATTTAAAATTCAATGTTAGTGTCGATCATATCACTCTGAACAACTCTCTGTAGTCACATTTTCTCACATCGCGATGACCGCAATCCATCAAGAAACTGGTGTCTGTAATGAACTGCAGAAGTGGTTGCGCTCCACTTGATGGCTTGTATAGTAATAGGAATCAATATGTGTATTGTGTTTGGTAATGCAATTGGTAACTAATGCAGTAATAGTAATGACCGGACAGGAATGAAATTCTGCAAGCGCGAAGAAATCGCTATGTGTGAGCGCAATTGTAAAAATTTTAACCGCGAAAGTAGGTGAATGTCTTCTTTTATTCTTATTGTATGCTATATGTGTATTGCAATAAAATACGGGTAATTATTGTAGGAAATGTAAAAAGGAATAAACAATGTTAACTATTCTTTATCGATATTACAGCATATAATCTGATTTCCAAGAATTTCAATTACTGACACGTAGATATGTAGGCAAAGAGGACTCGGACTATGCTTGCGAATTCAGATTTCATTAAAAAAAGTAAAAATTATGTATTTAGACATAACTTCAATAAAGTTCTAATTTTCATTTGTATATGCAGAGTCAGTAAGTTCATTCTATTTAGTTATGCTTCAAATTAACAGTCACTAGGTTTGAAATCAATTAGGAATTCATAAATGTAAATCACTGTAACATAAATATTAATGAATATTCTAATATAAATCTTACATGGCAATGGTTTTCTGGTTTACATTTTCTATCTGCTCTCTTTCACTTAGGTCACGTTTCTGTATTGCCCTTATTACATCTTCTTTTCAAGTTTTTGATGGAAGTCCTGTTTCTTCATTAGATTTGTTTTTTTACGTATATAATCTGGACTTTTTATGATATTTAGACAACGGTATCCAAAATAATGTGATTTTGTGTTGCGACGCCAACCAATAAAAGAAAACACCAATACGAAGGCAAAACAAATAACAACAATGGAGGGAGTTGCAATGCTCCTCACTTGAAGGTTCTACCCGGTTAGAGACTTGTTATAGCGGTGGAGAAAAGAAGATGGAAGACGCCACAGTATTAAAAAAAGATCTTCAAATATCGTATAATACTGAAAACGTCGGTAGTTGACAAAATGAGTAATACGAATCGCAAGCGGTAAAGAAGAATACAAACGTTGAAAATAACACAAAAAAACGAGCCTAAGTGAAGTAAATTTGACAGTTAAGTGAGGAAAAGAACAAGCAATAAAGTTTCTATCAGAGTGCGTTTAAACAGGTCGTTGCAAACTAATTATTTAAGTAATATGATATAATTAACATAAAGAAAAGTATACATTTTTGGGCAAATAAATATCAAAAAGTGCATATATTGAATGGAAAAAATTTATTCTACAAATAAAATTACTGATGCCAGATGACTAAAAAAACTGCAAGCGATTTGCACCAGAAATTACAGAACTAAAACGTTGATAAATACAAAATTAAACTTTAAAATGTTGATGAATGATCAACGACTAAATTTATTATGATAAAAAGTAAAAATTGGATTTCTTTTAGGAATCTTCAAGCTTAAGAATTACATGTAATATCAATCGTAATCAAGCGAGTCTGACCTTACTTTACAGACCTACAGTCTGACCAAATGATATGATACTGATGCGGTTTAGTTTCTTTCAGCGGCAAGAACGCTGTCCTTAAGAAACAATACACGCCACAGACCAGGGAGAAAATAATAAGGAGAACAAAAGAACACCTAAATAATCAAGAAAATACAACCAGAAATTAATACTTGTCGAGTGAAATAGTATAAAAATTCCCAGTTACTACATAGATACATATAACTTTTGATTTCCCAAATGCTATACTATTTAGAGACGTTTTCTTTCATTTACAGTTAGGGTATTTGTTTCCACTCTTTTCACAAATCGCATACATATTCTCATTCGCATTTTGTCCTGGCAAATTTGAAGAACATGGAGGTATGGTATCAGGTTAGGTGGGATGTGTATATAATAGCCGACTATGTTGGAGCATCAAGCGAGATTTTCCACAAATTGAGCATTCCAGGAAAAGTTATAAGCGAAAACTTTTACCTTAATATACATATATGTTTGCCGTTTGATAAAAGAACTTTGCCACTTTTATGAATATAATTTGGGCTAAAGAAAGGGTATCCTGTAGCTTAAAAAGTTGATGTGATAAATAAAAACTTTTTTGATTCAGATGCCAAAAGATAGTCAAAAACAACCAGACCTAGAGCAACGAAATTTATTTCCTAGTGTAATCAATGATTACGCAGACTTCTTTTCAATTTAAAAGCTTAAAAAATTGTCTTGGAGAAAATCGTTTTGTAATGAAACTGACGAACAATGTTTGTCAGAGGTATCGAACGAATTTGTTCTTTAGATATGGGCGAATTATAAAAAAGGAGAGTTTAAGTATTGAATGATGCAGAAAAGTAAAAGATAATGTGATATGTGTTAATTTTTCACTGATCATTAAATAGACAACATAAAAATACATCTTTTTAATGGCTTGGGAGGGCTTTTATTTTGATATACTTCTGTTTTGGTCTTAATTTTCAATAATAGAGTGTTTGTTAATCTGACGTCATGTAAATATTAAATCACTAGTAACTCATACAGTTACATATCACGCTATGAAATAATAACAATTTTCGCATTTTGTTACAGATAGTAGCAGTATTTTTGTCCTTATTATCACAAGTTCTAACGAAATTACCAACAAAATGCCAAGGAGGTAGCGGTTTGAAATATTTATGGGGTGATGCATTGTCAGATTCACAAGACTGTTTAGGACCAAACAACTTACCTTATCCATCGTAAGTACAAAAACAACTTTAAATATGACTTCCTTCATACACACACACACACACACACACACACACATACATATATATATAAAGTTCCAAACATCATATATGTACATATATACGAAGGTTGGGACTTTAATAGTGGTAACTATATTTATTTATTAATAATACAAAAGTAATACTTTCGGTTTTTACTGATAAAGAGCGTTGCTTTATTTTTTGTATAACGTATGTTAGTGCTGTACTTTACCGTTTATCTCGTGATACTAGTCACATTGACGTAACTTTAGAAGTAAGTAGTGCGTGATTTTTATTAAAGCTATTAGTTGTGGGTTAATTTTAAATGGAGTGCAGAAACGAACATTTTCGACATATTTTACTATTTTATTTCCGTAAAGGAAAGAAAGCTGCTGCGGCTCACAAAAAGATATGTGAAGTTTATGGTGCTAATTGCTTAACAGAGCGCACGTGTCAGAATTGGTATAAAAAATTCCATTCTGGAGATTTTTCCCTCAAAGATGAGCAACGTTCTGGTCGGCCTACTGAAGTTGATGATGACCAAATCAAAGTCATAATTGAAGAGGATCGTCATATAACTGTTTGAGAGGTTGCGGAGAGGCTACATGTATCGCACACAACAATTGAAAAACATTTAAGTCTTGGGCTACCTCACGAATTGAGAGAAATTCATTTAACACAAAGAATCAACTTTTGCGATATGCACCTTAGACGAAATGAAACCGACCCTTTCTTGAAAAGAATCATCACTGGTGATGAAAAATGAGTCCTGTACAGTAACATAGTTCGAAAACGATCATGGAGCAAACACGATAAACCAGTTCAAACCACATCGAAAGCTGAATTGCATCCAAAAAAGATCATGTTGTCAGTGTGGTGGGATTACAAAGGTGTTGTGTTTTTTGAGCTGCTTCCAAGGAACCAAACGATCAATTCTGATGTTTACTGTCAACAATTAATAAAACTGGATGAAGCAATCAAAGAAAAACGGCCAGAATTGTCAAATCGGAAAGGTGTAGTTTTCCACCAAGATAATGCAGGGCCTCACACATTTTTGGCAACTCGTGGGAAACTATTGGAGCTTGGCTGGGAAGTGATGCCACATCCCCCATAAAGCCCTGATCTAGCACCATCTGATTACCATTTATTTCCAAGTTTGCAGAATTCTTTGAATGGTAAAACTTTCACAAATGACGATGACCTTCACTCGCACCTGGTTCAGTTTTTTGCTGATAAGGACCAGAAATTTTATGAGCGCGGAATCATGCAGCTGAAAGAAAGATGGCAAAAGGTCATTGAGCAAAATGGAAAATATATAATTGATTAAAAATTATTCTTTGTTTAAAAAAAAGTGTTTTATTTTATACTACAAAATCGAAAGTACTTAGTTGCCAACCCAATATAATCCTGCAATATAGGCACCAGCTTTGTCAATAACTCCTTGCCAGCGACGTAGAAGGGGTTGTATGCCTTTTGGAGCGCTTGTTCTGTTGATCATTTTGATGGGATTCCTTTCCCAGTGATTATACAGAAGCACAAGGCGTGCTGTGTGCGCACTAGCATTATCTAACAGTGGAACGATTTTGCAAAAAGTGTGGTCGCTTTCTTCTCAACGCTGACCACCGCCTATGTTCCAAAAACTGAAAGCAATATTGTGCATTAACTGTGTCTTGTTACGGTACAGTATGCACTAGGATGGTTCCATCACAGTCGTATACAAGAATTACTAAAACTTTCACTTTAGTGAGGGTAGGACGAAATGTGTTTGAATGGTGACTTGAGATAATGTCATTTATTGGATTGGCGTTTAAGTTTAGGCTCGTACGATCTGGCCCACGTTTCATCAAGCGTTATAATATGACATAAGAAAGCGTTTCGTGTGCATTGCTTTATTTCCATCAACTTGTGGGAATGTACCGCGATGCAATTTTCCTCATTCTCAGTAAATCTTTTAGAATATGCAGCACAGTCGTTTGCGATCATTTTATCACGTGGCCTAATTTACAATCGTCCGAAGTCGATATGTGTCTAACAACACGGCAACAAAACTTGTTCTTTATTGACACTAGGGTGATTTGATCGAGACACATCTGTTACATTTCTACATACCTCATTGGAAACTTCAATCCACCTCGCCACCGTTCGATACAGTAACGCTGTTTCTCCAAATGCTTCAATAAAATCAATAAGACATTCGTGATATTGTCTCACTGCGCGACCACGAGTATTTTCAATTTTCAACTAACATTGCTGTTTCTCTTTTCTGAACATGAGATAGACCACAATAGTTTGGATCGGTAGTTTATAGAAGACTATCTTTTTCTCGCCATTTCCTTTCGAATCGAAGCACATGCGGCCTTCGATTCGGAAGAAAGAGTTTATTGTAAGATAGGTAAGACATAGACTAATAGGTGGTAGCATTGAGAATAATTCATTCTCTCTCTCTCTCTCTCTCTATATATATATATATATATATATATATATATACTTATATAACGGGTGTTTTTTTAGAGGTATAGAACTTTGAAATGGAATAAAACAAATATGATTTTTTTAAATTGACATGAAATTTACTTTATTCGAAAGATAATCTTCTGGCATTATAATTTAAATATGACTTCTGGCATATGACCGCCACGGCTGGCTCGGACGTAGTCTAATCTGGAGGGCCAATTTTCGATGACTTTTTCCAACATTTGTGGCCGTATATCGGCAATAACGCGGCGAATGTTGTCCTCCAAGTGGTCAATCGTTTCGGGCTTATCGGCGTAGACTAGCGACTTCACATATCCCCACAGAAAATAGTCAAGCGGCGTTAAATCGCACGATCTTGGAGGCCAATTCACGGGTCCGAAACGTGAAACTATGCGGTTACCAAACGTTTCCTTCAATAAATCATTTGTGGCACGAGCTGTGTGACATGTTGCGCACATCATGATTGTTCAATTGAAAAACGAAAAAGTCAGTAATCATGGCTCTATAGCGGTCACCATTGACTGTAACGTTCTGGCCAACTTCGTTTTTAAAGAAGTACGGACCAATTATTCCACCAGCCCATAAAGCACACCAAACAGTCAGTTTTTCTGGATATAACGGTATCTCAACATACACTTGAGGATTATCATCACTCCAAATATGGCAGTTTTGTTTATTGACGTATCCATTCAACCAAAAGTGAGCTTCATCGCTAAACAAAATTCGATTATGAAAATCGGGTTCAACGGCAATCTTGTTTTGGGCCCATTCACCGAATCTACGCCTTGCTAGGTGATCGTGTGGCTTCAATTCTTGCACGAGTTGGATTTTGTAAGCACGCAAACCTAGATCTTTCCTCAAAATCTTCCATAAAGTGGATGGACACATATCCAATTCCTGTGCACGATGGCGGATAGACTGATTCGGGTCTTCCTCTACGCTACGCTCTACAGCAGCAATGACTTCTTCTGTACGCACTGTACTACGTCTCTCTGGATGCGTGTTATCATTTAGAGTATACGTGGTGCGAAAACGTTCCATAGTTAATCGAATTAATTGCTCTGATGGACGATTATGTTGACCGTAATATTGATGTAGTGCGCGATACGTATTTCGAACAGAACCATGATTTTCAAAATAAATTTTCACAATTTGCAAGCGTTGTTCAGGCGTCAGTCTATTCATGTTGAAATGACAAACCAAACTAAATATAAATCACTTAACAGCTGACAAAATGGCCGCCAGTTAAAAAAGTGTTGCCAACTTAAAGTTCTATACCTCTAAAAAAACACCCGTTATATATATATATATATATATATATATATATATATATATATATATATGTAGAGAGATAGTATATATATATATATAGAGAGAGAGAGAGAAAGTGAGTATATGTAGATAGAGAGAGCGTGAGAGAAAGAGAATGTTTATAAATCGTAGTATTAGATTCACAAAAATTGCATTTACTCTACATGTTTATATGTATATATTAAAATAAGGACTTGTATCAATAATTTTTTTTGATTAGTCTTAGGATTGTTAGAATTGTTTTGCATATACATAATTACCTAATTTTTGTTACTATGGTAACTTAAATTTTCTAATTTCAAAATAAATGTCACAATGTGATTATATTGACACCAATTTTCAATTGCTACTTGTAAAAATCGATTTGTCGTTAAGGCTTCGTACTGGCCTTATTCAGCACTACTACGAATCCAAAAAAATGTGCCAACACTTTAAGAAGATATCGATGGATTGAAAAATGAGCGTAGCTACCTCACATCAGTAAAGTAAATGGCAGTCGCGATATAGTATTCGCAGACAGAAAAATCAGATCTACGGTTGGTTTCTAATGAAATATTCAATTCGAACGCTACATTATCAAAAAAATAAGACTATATTTCTCTTTTCTCTCAATTTATCCACATACGCTCCTAATTCCGTCACCTACCAGCATTTTAAACGAACAATATTTTGTACGTATATGAGAATAGTATGGGAAGTATTCTGAAACGCCCCTCTACACTATACCCTAGTGTAGATAGTAGCACAAAAGCCCGTAATGTTCACCTTACAAAAAAACTAATAGTCTTTCGTTACTCCTAGGAAAGGAACTAATCAGTTAATTCGGAGACTAGGGGGGTGTTCCTATATGAAAGTTCTTAGAGGACGACACAGCATTAATCCCTAGAAGTATGTATACTTACCAATACTGAAGCACATGGATTCTCAAATACGAGCCAATGGCAAAATTTAGGGCAACACAAAATAAACCAGTAAAGGCGATAATGGAAGAAAATCTAAAATTAATTTTAAACTATCTGTTCATTTATTAGCAAGTAATCAATGACTAAGCGACCTTGGTATATAAGTTCTCAGAAATATTAATATAATTACTAACACGTCTGGATACAGGAGAAGGTTTAATGGATTCGTAGTTCAGAAATGCAGATATAACTACTGAGACCATCTGTTAATTTACATATGTGATAATTAATATGTCTTTATAATAACCCGACTTTTAAAAGAAACTTCAACTATCGAAAAGACTCTAAAATTCTAAAGAAAAACGATACACAATGTTTTAAAATCGAAAAGTTTAATTTAGACTTAATTGTAAAAATTGCAAAGAAATTGGGTTTTCACGTTGATCACTATCAAACTAGTAAATTACTAGCTACATCAAATATTACTTTTAAATTAAGTTATTTAATGTTAAAAAGAAGATTTTTAAGATAATGAATAATGATATTACTAAAATTTGTCGTAAATTTGCCATGCATATTTATAGAAGCAAACAATTTATACAAAAGCATATGTTCAGAGTAGAATTTTATCATATCTGAGTATTTACGAAGAAAAAACACATTGAATTTACAATTAATTTATAAATAAGTTCTCAAATTATACATACTACTTTCAGTATACTCTATTATTAACGTTATTGTCCTAATTAAAACACATCTACTTTTTTCTGAAACAGCATATTTTCAGAGCAGCAATCGCAAGGTCGTTCAAGAATTCAAATCCATGGTCGGGCAGTCACAGAACGGGCCGACGTTTCAATAACTTAATGAGTCCGGAATTGACGCGAAAAGCGTTATTGGCTGCTCATGAACGTAATGTTGGAGAACAAATAACACCAACACTCAGCAGAACAGGTAAATTAATTCACTTTCCTTAATGTAAGACAGGGTATTTGATAAAAAATATTCTTAGTCGTGTATAATAAAGACATCTACCAAATAAATTTTTTAATAATCTTTAAATAACAGTGTTCGAGGGCAGAACAGTAAATAGTGATTCTGACGAAAAGGGCGGCACTAAAGAAAAAAAAATTTTGTTTTCAACCTGATACGTGTTCAAATAATAACTTGTTATTAAAATAGAAAGGAAACTGGTTTTAGCTTGTTTTGAAACATGAAGAAAGTGGAGTACCAATCAATTAGTAAGTTCTAATCTGGTACGTAGACTTCCCCGGTCGTGGTCTATACTATCTTCTTCTGGGCTTCCGGACTGGAACCGCGTCACTGGTATAACTGCCGACGTTTCGTACCCACTCGTATGAGACATTTTTAGGGTACGAAATGTCGGCAGTTATACCACTGACGCGGTTCCAGCCCGGAAGCCCAGAAGAAGATAGTAAGTTCTAATTTTTAAAGAATAGAACAAACGATGAAATCGAAGTTCGACTGGAGTCTCTTCAGGGGATCTACCTCCATTGATTTCAGTCATAAAACGACAAATATTAGAGTGCAAACATGGTCAGACGAGTATATTTGATGAACAGCCCAGTGGACGCCTAAAAGACATGTTTACTCTAGAAATTATTAAAAAGTCCATGATATGTTGATAGATGACCATTGAATAAATCTATGCTAAGTAGCGGATCCTCTCATAATCTAGAATATTTTGAAGTACAATCTTCTTGCAGGTTTCATCATGTTGTAGTAGTTTCCATCGACGTTTCGCTGTCCATATTAGCAGTCTTTTCATAATCTACTATCAGATTAATTCTCTCCTTTGTCATTCTTCTTACATATGTCTTTAATTTACTGGTGTACGACCGTCGTGCTTCATTGGCCGTCATGGATTTTTGTAGTAAGCTCTTCCAGATATTACTGAGTATAATCGTACTCATGGTTGATGTTTAGATACTTCACTATCTTGATGGCTTCTCTGATGATTTTTCGATGGTAGTTCTTCGTAATTGCTATTTTTTTTTGCTTTTTCAAAGTTTTTTTGATGTCCGTCCAACTCTTTTCTTTGTGTATCGCTTCGATGTACTTTAATTCTTTGCTCAATCAATCTTGCTATTTGTCTGAGAAAGCTATTCTTACACTCGCACATTAATTTGTAGACGTCGTCTCTTTCTGTTCGTTGTAATTTGTCCAGAACAGTTATGTATGTTGAATAACCAATGCAGTATTAAAACATTCTTTTAGGTTCTTCCTCGTCAATATCCTAGCTGGTGGGTCGCGTTGTTGTTGATTTTTCTTCCCTGTATTGCTGTATCAGTGTTTCTTCGGTATTTCCTTGACATATCACTTTTCTTCCACCAAATATTGGGCGTTGCTGATAATTCCTGCTCTATACACTAGCGTTTTAATAAGAACTCTCTTCTGCTAGTGTCGGTGATTTTATTAATTCTTTTATTTAGCGCAATTATTCTTTACAATGTAAAATGTCAGTGGAATACAATATATAAAAACGCTTTTATGAAACAATTTATAACAATATCAGCTGTGAGTCAAAGAAACATACATAAATCAATAAATACACATAAAGGAAAGAGACAAGTTATAGGTAAATAGATAAACTATACATCCACATTTAAATTGCGTTACCTTTCAACTACACTTGAAATATCGTACAAAGTCTTGAGGGTCTCCTAGATAAGCATTATGTGGGCAGTCCGTGACTATATGCTGGATGGTCTGCTTTGCAAATCCACAGTCACAACTTGGAGATTCCGCCCTATCCATGCGATATAAGGTATCAGCACATTTGTCATGTCCTGAGCGAATGCGATTCAACCTTACTCATACAGGGTGGTGTAGTTGGTGTCCGTGGAAACTAGTACTAGGATTAGTATTTGAATTTAATCTTGTTCTGTTGAGGGTCTCCACATCTCAGTCCATTGCTTCGCAGCATTGTAGTTGTTTGGAAACTCACCGACTGTTCAAGAGAGGGGGGATTGTCTGGATTTCAAACGTGGACAGCCCTCGTTAAGTAAGGGGATATCTTCGTGGAATCGTAAGTTATCGTTTCGAGACATTTTTGCGATATTCTGTAGTAGGATAAGGCTGAGGATCGTCGGATGTCGGGTGAGTGAATACTGCTTAGGGCAAGGAACGAATGGGTAGGAGTTAATCTTATAAGTTCCATTCCGCATCGTCTGATTTAACTGGGAATTTTGGAAACATGTGAACTATTTAGCCAAATGGATGCACAGTACTCTGCCACCATGTATACTAAAACTAGTGCTGCGGTTTGTAAAGTTGTTTGCGTTGGCTCCTCAGCTTGATCATTATATTGTTCCTCGTTCTGAGGTTACCAGCCACGTTTGTAAGATGGTGTTTAAATGCTAGGCTGAGGTCTAAAGTCACTGCTAAATATTTGGAATAATTAGTGTGTTATATAGTATAGAGGTATGCCACTGAAAGTTATACTTAAGTTATCTCTTTCTCAGTTGATTTGTTAGATGAAAGTAGCATGTTTCTGTTTTATTGGTGTTAGTGTAGTTAAGTCTCTGTTCGCTTTTCTTATTGTTCAGTAGGTTTGAAATAATCTATTAGTAAGAAGAGTTCATTAAATGGCACGTCTTAAGGTAGGATAAAATTTTAAGCAGTTTTTAGGTAAGCCCTTCCCTCCATACTGTATCATATGCAACAGTAAGATCCACGAATGTGGTTGCCGTTTTAGTCCTTTTTCAACCAGAATATAGAAGCCAGCTTTTATATCCTGTGAGTGATAGCACTTGATCGCTACTGTTATGGACAGTGCGGAATCCTGCCTGTGTTATGGGTATTAAAGTATGATGGCACTTGGCATACCTGCAACACCTATCAATATGGGTTTTCTTCCTGTGTGCTCCGTATTGCAGTTCTCTCGATTGTGTACGATATGTTATTTCATCTAGGAACAGTGGTCTTTCTTCTTCCTCTATTTCAATTGTAAACTTTATAGAGAAGTCTGCTGATGTGATCGAAGAATTCTTGTAGTTTTTCTGTTCCATGTAGGCAAATTGTAAATGTGCATAACCAGCATTTCAGTTTCTACTGGCTGCTTCTATAGCTTCTTCTTCGAAAGCTGCCATGAATAAGATGGCTATAACTGATGACAAGGCTCCCTATTGTTGTGCTTGTAGTGTCTGTCATCCCAAAGAAAATACGTAGAGTACAGACATACCTGCACAAGATTCGTAGCATCAGTAGGTAATCCAAGATTGCTGATTACTGTTATTCATCGATAAAAACTATGTCAACACGGGGAAACTCTCAAGAAGATAGTATTACAAGCACCACTGGCCGCGAAAATATACATAACATTATAGATTCATTTTATTTGATATGTACCGCAGTTGCTATCAATAATACTCAAATTTTATAATGGTAATTTAAAGTTTTGGTCCTAGTTATTTATTGAAGTACGTGTACTAGCTAGATGTTTATGGCTGTATATCTATTTTCTATATTATTTTATAAAGAAAATGTTAATTTCTGAAAATGAAGCTGCGTACTGTTAATAACATGTTTTCTTTCTAAATATTTAAAGGAATTGCTGTAAAACATAATTTGTTTTAAGAATGTTTTTGTATTTCATCGACTAGAATCAAATAATATTAATGGCTGCTTTGTAAATATGGAATAATTCGACACCTATATTACATGTATATTATTGTACACAACAATACATTAATATACTTCCTTAACTTTCTAATATACAACGAAAGTTTGATATGCACATTATCCATATAGCTACAACTAATGCGAAACTTGCAAACGAAAGTGTCTAAGCATCATTATAAAGTGTTTTTTGTGTATGTACACACGCACACACTGATACATATACATCCACCTGCATCATTGTTGTCAGAAATGTCGAAATCGAAACGAACGAAGTAGCTGTTGTACCAGCAGCAACTGTTCATTGACTACATTTTTTATGGACAAGTCGTGTTGCTGTTCTATACATCTGCTTCATTAAAAGTATGTCGGCTTACGGTAAAATTTAGGTTACAGTTTCATACAGTACCGGTGTATTTTAAATTATAAAATAGGTCTCTCGCGAGAACCAATTAAGATAGATACATAAAAAAATATTAATCTCTCAATACTTTTTATGATTATGTTAAGCATGAAATTGCTTTTATAAGCTGAAACGAACCCTTCTAGTTTTTTTTATAAAAAATGATTTGCTATATACATTTACAATACACACACACACAGACACACATACGCACATATACATATATATATATATATATATATATATATATATATATATATACAGCAGTGTGCATAAATAAGTGACCACTTGAAAAAAAATCATTTCTTCAATAATAGTGTTTCTATATTTAACATTATTCTACTTTTGCTCTCATAATAAAGTTCTGGGAATTGAAAATGTATTGTTAAATGATTGAATCCTTGCAGATAGATTTAATAAATCGTTCAATAATAATATCTAATTTACCCCTCTTTTCTTATATGCTCAATATATTATTTTATTTATTTATCTAATTTACCCATTCTTTCTTCTCTTTTGTTATATGCTCAATATATTATTCCATTTCATGCTGTTGATATTTTCAATAGCATTCATTATTAATTTCTTCATATTTACTATTGTGTGCAAATGTGATTTATAGATGACACATCATTTTTTATTCGAGCACAGATTATCTCTATACTCAGTATGTTACATGGACAATTTATTTTGTGTTCGTTTTTTGCACACACCGCTGTACATTGTGGAATTACAATATAATTAGGGAATAATTATTCGAAAAATTTTCGTATCTTTGACAAATTGCTCTTATCGCCTTCTCATATTTGTCAGCCTAAGTTTGTAATTAATACCATTGAAGGATTATAAATCTTTTTAAGGTTTTAATTTGATTTATACTATTATTGTCATAATATTTACTTGAGTTATTCCCAGTATCTTGCAATTAATTGCCATAATTTTGAGTCTGATCCTGGAATTTCTTCCGCATCTTCTTTTTTCTCTGGACACGTCACGATTAGAGCAGCATAAAAGGTAATTGCATCGATATATCGTTTTCTCTATCGACCACTAACTTCGCACAGTTAAGAAGTGCACCGTGTGTCACGCCGTAAAAGGTTCAATTTGAATGCAGATTGTACATAATTATTTAAGTAAAGATATTACTTAGCAACGAATGTTGGGAAATACTATGTCGGTCGATTAATTTATCGACTTATAGTTAGATTGTGTCAGATAAGTCGATAAACTGTGAACATTTGGTCGGAAGTTTCATATTGGATTAGACAGAAGGACGATTTATTCTTATTAATTAACCCTCGAAACCAACCGTGAGGTATGTAATTTGTAAACCTTGTATTACATGATAGATTATTTGTATTTGTATTTTTTCCCCTCTATGTTGATTTTAGGTGGCTTTCTCTATCTTTGGTTGCACTTTAATTACTTAATGAATTAGATGGTGTCTTTATGAATATGCCGCTTCCATCAGATAACGAAGACAGAGCTTTACCTGCTTACTTAAGGTTTAAACGAAGCCATCGGCCACCTGCACCTCATTTAAAGATAGAGGATTCTAATTTAGCCAAGGATAAGGGACTTTTCGTATTTATATCATTTAAATCGTTTATCGTTAAATATATTTGCTTCATTAGAATGTGCAGATAATTAGTTATGTTATAAGCAACCGCTCAGTTTTATTACTGGCTAGTTTGATAGCTATTACATCCTAGAACGTTATCTTTTATGCTATAGTTTAATTTTGACGGCGAGCTGGTTAAACAGAAGGTAATTATACAATAATTTATTCAAACATTATATAGATTTAATCGTTTTAACTAGTTACTGACTCGTTAGTCAGCGTTCATTATTAAAGTTGCACACTTACTTTACTGCTCCGACTCAATCAATCAAGGACTTGTTAATAAATTGTTCATTATTTAAAAATTACTTCGCGTATTTAATAACGCTAATTTAATTAAGAGATTGCTAATAAACTGTTCCCTATTTAAATATTACAAAATTTGGTAACTTTAATTAGTCGATAATTCTAATTTACTTACTTGTATATCGCTCGTTATTTAAATATTACCTTCATAAATTTGTTATCTTCAATTTAATTAAGGGCTTTTTAGTAAATTTCTCATGATTTATTATTCAAATATTACCTTTACATATTTGATAGCCCTAACTTAACTAAGGGCTCGTTAGACGGTTAGACATAATTGATCATTTTGCTAGTTGATTATTAATTAGTAAACCGTCAACTAATTACAATAGCTTTTTTCCTTTTCACGGAATATTTTGCTCTTCATAAGCCACATTTAACTATAAGTAATTATTGATTCAGTAGTAAACTGAAAATTGAAATAAAATTTTCATACGTGATTTTACTTTTATTGTACTTTTTGTTGTTGGGAAATGCTCATTAAGTGGCACTTACAGAAAAGAATATTTTTGTACGACTAATGTAAACCAACTATACGTATAGGTGGGGATAAGTAACTAAAACTCTAAACTGTAACAGAAGGTAACAGATGTTCAGTCAAACACACATATTAAAGGGTTGTTAATATTAAAAATGCTTGTGTGATTGTAAACTCTATAATATTAAACAAAAAAAAATATATAATAAAAAATGTAAGTAATCATAAATATTTATTTATATAAGAAAAACTATTATTCACTAATAAAAATATGTAACTATAAAAAGTATTGCGGGTTAAAAATAGATAACTTGGAAAAGGAGGCCCTGCTTTCCCAGAAAAGTCGTTACTAGAAATTAAATGTTTTATTATCACAACGGTCGAAATTCCCAGTAAAAAAGAATAAAATTTATAATTAGACCAAAACAACCAAGATATTAAAAAAGAAAACAATTTATTGAGAATATTTTCAATATACATATTTATAATATATAGAAGTATTAGCTATTACTATTATTTACATTCTAATATGATTATTTTAAGTTTCATAATTAAAGATACGCAATTATAATTGCGATTCTATATAGTTACGGTATTAAAAACGGGACTTACTTTTACATACATACAACCACTACTTCTAAAGAGAGGTAATTATAACGGTATTGAAATATATGGCGTGATGCAAAATTAAAAATAAATATTCGCAGTTTCAGTATTTTAGTAAAATGTTTTCCAATAATCCAGTAGCATGTCCTATAACTGAAGGAGTAAAGATTATTCTTAATTGAAAAATAACGTTCTTTAATGTACAGCCTCTGGCATTTACATTGGACACAAAAATTAAATAAATGAAATTAAAGTATTAAATACAATTTTTATTGATAATATAATTGTTATATTTTATACACGTGAATATTAATGTTTAGTTACCCAGCTCTTCGATTTAAAAACAGCGTTAATTCTCCATTGCATGTTGTCTATACGAAGGTAGCCGTTTAAAATCGGGAATAGCAAATAAAAAAATTTATTTTATTATCGAAAATAGTTTTATTGCTTTTCAAAATACTGTCCTTGAAAATCAATGCACTTTTGCATTCGTTTAAACCAATCCGAAAAGCATTGCTGCCACTGTGAAGGCGGTATCTCCAAAATATGGGTTTTGAATGCCTCAACTGCCTCTTCCGGCGTAAAAAACCGTTGATCACGAAGTTTATTCTTCACATGTGGGAACAAAAATAAATCACAGAATGCTAGATCAGGGATGTACGGCAGATGGCTCATCAGTTTAATGTTTGGCCCGGCCAAATATTCAATTGCTTGAACCGACCTGTGAGAGCTCGCATTGTCACGATGGAGAATGATCTGTCGTTTTCGATTTGTTTTCTTTATTTCTTCAAAAACTTTTGGCAAACAAATCGTTGTGTACCATTCGGAATTGACTGTTCTACAACTCTCTAAAGGCACGCGTTTGCAACGTGACCAGTTTTTCCGAAAAAAACAGGCGACCATTTGTTTTGATGTGTTTTGAGTGCGAACAACCTTTATTGGTTTTGGCTCATCTTGGAATACCTACACAGTCGACTGCTGTTTACATCACATTTGTGATGACTTTATAAATGTTCTTCGAAGCACAGCCATTGTGCTTTTTGTGCATTTCTTGGCACCAATCGTCTGTGTTACTGAATTTTGCATGCTGTTTGTAAGTACGTCGCACTGATAAAAATTGACCGCTCTTCTTATAAGTGTTTTACACGGTCTATCGCAGAGAAAACCGAACTTTTTTAAATAGTAATTCTTAGTGGCGCCACCTATTAAAAAAAATATGCGTCGGTAAGGCAGATCTTTCATCAATATTATGTCAAAATATCATGATATTTGCACCATTAAAAGCAAAGAAATTGCGTGTAAAGTAACAGTGTGTATTTGGCCGTGGTCGAAAAATGAATTTTGAACAAAGAGCAAATATCAAGTTCTGATTTAAACTCGGTAAATCGTTTACTGAAACGTTTAATTTGATGAAACAATTGTACGGTGATGCGTGTTTATCACATACAAGTATGTAGTAGTATAAACTATGTAAAGACGGTTGTACGGACATAAATGACGATGAATATCCTAAAGCAACAAAATCTGTGGTTACGAAAAGTAACATCGAACTCGTGCATGAATTTGCCAGAAATAAGCTGAAATTCTCATTGCGATACGTGGGAATGGAATTAAATATTTCCAAAGATTCAATTCATCGCATTTTGGCACAGCATTTGGGACTGGGAAAGATTTGCGCAAAGTTTGTACCACACAAGCTAACTGAATTCAGCATTGTACAGATTTGATTAAAGACTCAAAAAAAAGGACGAAAACTTCAGGTATTCTATTGTAACTGGTGATGAGATGTGGTGTTTTCAATATGATCCAGAGACCAAGGGTCAAAGCTCTGAATGGCAGCATCCGAGCAAAGAAAGACCGAAAAAAAGCCGATTGGAGAAGTCAAGAAGTGAAAACAATGTTGATTTATTTTTATGATTCCAAAGGCATAGTGCACAAGGAGTTTGTTCCAACTAGTTAAGCTGTCAATGCTGTATATTATCTTCGTGTTATGAAGTGTCTTTTGGCGCGTATTCGTCGTGTGTGCCCTCAATATCGTGAAAATGGTAACTGGCGTTTGCTACATGATAATGCACCATCTCATCACTCGACAATTATCACTAATTTTCTAACTAGAAATGGTATTTTAACCAACTATTCACCGTATTTGGAGCCCTGTGATTTCTATCTATTCTCCAAACTACATTTGCCGATGAAAGGACAGCGTTATGTCGACGTTGAAGCTATTAAAGCGGCGTCGATAGCGATCTTGAAGGACATCTCTAAAGATGAATTTAAAAATTCATTCAACACGTTAATTGACCGTGCAAAACGTTGTATTGAAGCTGAAGGAGACTACTTTGAATAAAATATATGAATTTTACCAAAATAGCAACCTTTTCTTTTTATTTTAAAAAAGTTCGGTTTTCTCTGCGACGGACTGTAAATTTATAGAAATTTAGGTAATCCATTTCTGTCTAAGTAATTTGTAACACTAAAAGAAGATGACTACGGTGCAGGTAAAAACGCTTTACGTTTCTATGGGGCAATAGAATTAGTTGTTTGGTTAACGTTTCATCCACAGTACAGTATTATGTGCAAGCTTAAGAATAA
The DNA here is from genome assembly GCA_031893035.1 of Dermolepida albohirtum. Taxonomy (NCBI): domain Eukaryota; kingdom Metazoa; phylum Arthropoda; class Insecta; order Coleoptera; family Scarabaeidae; genus Dermolepida; species Dermolepida albohirtum. Next base: position 804,816 of record JAVIWB010005970.1, read on the forward strand.
AGGTAGTTTATGCAAACAAATTAAGACTCTCAAATACATAGAATAATATATCTTGAATATAGACAAAACATATGGCAAGTCTAATTCAATTGTCATGTATTATATGTCTTGTAATAGTATATTCCAATATATAAAATGTGCTGCTTATGTGTGAAGAATACAAAAATATACATTGTCTAATGCGGATTTACTTTTATGGCCGTTAATTATTACAGAAATATTAAGTCGAATATTGATATTAGGTGCGCAACTAAGTTCTTGCTGTTTTTTAAGAGATGGCTCCAGTAGTAAGTGCTGGTCAATTGTGACATAACCAAAACGTCATGAACCAAGCTTAGACATATGGTAAACAAACCGCTTTGACACATTAGTGATTTTGTTTTTACATCATATACTTTTGGTTGTATGAAAATGTCTGATTTTGTGCCAAATAATCGTAATTTGAGGGAAGTGTTGCTTTTCTTCTTTCATTCGAAGAAAACGGCGGCTGAAGCGCATCGAGAACTCCAAAAAGTTTACGGAGATGCTGCTCTAAGTGAAACAACGTGCCGTGATTGGTTCCGTCGCTTCAAAGACGGTGATTTCGATGTTGACGACCGTTCGCGTGAAGGAAGACCAAAAACCTTCGAAGACGCTGAATTGGAGGCATTGCTCGATGTGGATCCGTGCCAAACGCAAAAAGAGCTTGCTTCCGCATTAGGAATTACCCACCAAGCCATTTCCCAGCGATTGCATGCGTTGGGAATGATTCAAAAACAAGGAACTTGGGTTCCTTATGATTTGAAGCCAAGAGACGTTGAGCGTCGCTTTTTCGCCTGTGAACAACTGCTCCAGCGGCAAAAAAGGAAGGGTTTTCTTCATGGTATCGTAACGGGTGATGAAAAATGGATTCATTACAGCAACCCAAAGAGAACAAAATCATGGGAATTGCCCGGTCATGCTTCTACGTCGTCGGTTCGGCCGAATATTCACTCTGCGAAAGTTTTGCTGTGTATTTGGTGGGACCAGGGCGGTGTTATTTATTATGAGCTGTTGAAACCGAACGAAACCATCACTGGGGAACGGTATCGAACTCAATTGATGCGATTGAGCCGAGTACTGCGCGAAAAGCGGCCACAATACGAGCAGAGGCACGAAAAAGTGATTCTACAGCATGACAACGCTCGGCCTCACGTTGCCAAACCCGTTAAAAACCTACTTAGAAACGCTCAAATGGGAGGTCCTACCCCACCCGCCATATTCCCCAGATATTGCGCCGTCCGATTATTACTTGTTCCGTTGGATGGCACATGGTCTGGTTAATCAGCAGTTCCGCTCATATAAAGACATCTCAAAATGGCTTGATTCGTGGATAGCCTCAAAAGACGAACACTTCTCCGTGACGGTATTCGAGCTCTGCCAGAAAGATGAGAAAAAGTTGTCGCTAGCGATGGGCAATATTTTGAATGATTCTTTTGTAAACATTTTTTCACAATAAAGTTGCATTTTCATCAAAAAAAAAAAAAAACCAGCGAGAACTTAGTTGCGTACCTAATATATACCTACATATTGATTTTGCAAGTATTTTTGCTGTCCTTCTTTCTTGATAACTCTTTAGCCCCATAATTACAATCATTATTACTACTATAAATATTTAATGTTACTACTTTCAATTTTAGGTAGGGCGACGAACTTTACGCCCGCTAATAGTTGCACTTCAACCCCGTCAAGACTGTGCAAAACACGGTACAATACCACGGCTCCCATGTATGGAGTGTCACTAACATCTGGACAACCAGTAACGATAGTTCAAAAATTTCCAGATTTACTACAACAAGTGGTTTTCGAGGTTTGTACTTAGACATAGATGTAATACTATTGAGTCTGTATAATAAGAAACGCGATCATTATCTTACGAAAGAAAAGTTAATGGAAGGATGGGACTGAGAGAGTAGGTAGAAATATCTTGTCCCCAATATACCTAATCAGTTTTAGTTATCTATTTTGCGTGGTGCAAGTAACATTTTTTGTTGAAATAAGTACAGCATATGTAAAGCGTTTCGAAACAGTATTTTTGAGTAAGTCTAAAGGTTCTAAAATGCAATGATAGTTAGGTACTTACAAGACGAAAGACTTCCTCAGACGTTAGGTAACACGTGACCAACAAACTTAAAGTGTAGTCGACCTTTTATGCAGGCAAAGGCGCACTACAACAACATGGCAAGGTAAGAGTACTATTGGTACGCAATTAACGCAACGTTAGAAACAGATTATACGAACACGATATCACTTATTAAGGCACAATTATTAAGCCGTTGCTATCCGACCAACATCGACAGGCTCGCGTGATATGGGCACAAGAAAATTCCAGTAGAGATTGGTCCGACGTTGTGTTTACAGATGAATTACCCTTCTGGACTTGGTCACCTAGAAGAGAGGCATGGCCGACGAGCAAAGAATGTATTATATAGCCCTCTGTAAAACACCTTGTGAAGGTTTATGTCTGGTGTTATTTTAACACGCGAAATTAATGGTAAAATTGTACAAATGTGTTTTAAAGATAACAATATACATTGTATCCTACAAGACATCGATGCAGAACATTAAGCAAATTGTGTAGGAAGAGAAAGGCTGCAAATGATAGTACATCAGTTCGCAGCCTCCAGATGCCAACTCAAATGAAAATGTTTGGATTCTTATGAAGTAGAAATATCGTGGAAAACCTGCATATAAAATTTCTCAATTGACTCGCAATATAAAGAAGATATGGCATATTATCCACGATGCGGAAAATCTGATCGCAAGTATGGCAAATCGCTGCGAAGCTAGTCATAAAGTAATTGAGATTGGACACCATGTTAAATATTAATATGTAAAATATACTTCTAACAATATATGTATTTTTTTATATTAACCTTTTTTGATAGAAATATTAGCATGTGTTTCTTATTATACAGACTGTACTTCATAATAATGCAATAAGAAATTACAAAACTTTAGGTTTAGTAATATTCAATGTGTACTTATATAACCACTTCTATTTTTTATAATTTGTGAGATATTATGTGCAAATAAGTATGTTGTGTTTAGAGAACACATTAATAGTTTTATTATATTACGATATCGATGAAAATGGTTTCTAAAGTTGTTTAAAAAGTATAAAGGTCATCAGGTAAGTTTTACAATATGGCGCAGCCGATTTTTGCACACTATAAATTCGGTATAGGGTGAGGCCTCTAGTCTACATTATAACCGGCAGTTCGGTCTTTCTCTGTTAGTTGCTACCGAATTGTGGCAATACAAGCAGCTCGCTATATAATTTTGACTAAAAATGGAGTACTTAGATACTTTACACATGCTTTGACTGGTTTCGAAAAATTGAAACTCCATTATAAAACTTTTGTAGTTCAGTTTCTACTGATAATTTATTTAAAGACTAACTATAGAATTTTATTACGTTCATCTTCAGATAAAATACTTAGGTATACACAGTTTGTCGCAGAAAAAACCCAACTTTTTTAAAATTGCAATTCTTAGTGGCGCCATCTGTTAAAAAGTTCGTGTCGGTAAGGTAGACCTTTTATCAACGTTATGTTAAAATATCATAACATTTGCATCATTAGAAGCAGAGAAATTGCGCATGAAGTGAGAGTGTGTATTTGACATTAGTCGACAAATGAGTTTTGAACTAAGAGCAAATATCAAGTTCTGTTTTAAAGTCGGTAAATCGTTTACTGAAACGTTCACTTTGATGAAATAAGTGCATGATGTCAGTTTATCACGTACGAGTGTGTATGAGTGGTATAAACGATTTAAAGAATATTTTAGCGAAATAATTTTTTATAATGTTCGAAGACAATTATCTCAAAAAGAATGCCTCACCTAGTTGGTTTCTATTTTCGGCAATGAAGATCAACGAAGATTGACATTGGCATATTGCCAGATTGAAGCATTATTGGGAATTTCAAATATCTCAATTCAAAAAGTTCTTCATAAAGAATTGTGTGTAAAAAATTAGTTTCCCGTTGGATACCGCATCTGTTGACTGAAGAGCAGAAAGCAGCTAGGGTGAATTGATGTCATAACATTTTAGATAGCTTCAACGCCGGAAACTCTGAAAACGTGTACAACATTGTCAATGGTGATGAATCTTGGTTTTACTCATACGAGCCAGAAAATAAATGCCAGTTGTCTGTTTAGGTGTTCCAAAGTGAAGAAAAGCCAACAAAAGTCATCCATTCTCGAAGTCTTCAAAAAGATGGTCGCGACATTTATCTCGAAAGCACGTCATGTAGCAACAATTCCTCTACAAGATCAAATAACTGTTACTGCCGATTGGTACACAACCAATTGTTTGTTGCAATTCATTGCTGACTTTCGTAAAACCAACTCCGAACGACGAATCATCCTCCACCAAGACAATGCAAGTTCGCACACAGCACGCAAGGCAATTAATTTTTAACGCAACAAAACGTCGAATTTTTGGACCACCCTCCGTAGAGTCTGAATCTAAGTTCCAACGATTTCTTTATGTTTCCGAAAATCAAGAACGGACTGCGTGGTCAAAGGTTCCAGTCTTCGAAAGGAGCAGTCGATGCCTTCAAAAATGCAATTTTGACTGTACTAACAAACGAGTGGAACAACTGCTTCCAGAGTTGGTTCGAGCGCATGCAAAAGTGGATTAATATTCGCTGAGAATACTTCGAAAAACAATGAAGTCTCTAAAAGCTATCTACTGCTTTATTCCACTTTTATATGCAAAACTTAAAAGACAACTCGTATATGATATTAAACCACAACTTATAGAATGATTTTAAAAATATTTTACAATATTAAATAATGTTATATTACGACTCATTTGTTCTCCATCTATTAGCATATCTTAACAATTTTTCTTGGTATGTATAATACATGTAAATTTTAATTTCATTAGCACTAGGATATAATTTTTCTTTTTCTTTAAAACTTAAAAAGGAACCAAGTATATCCTGTTTTATCCGATTACACAAATTTCACATTTTATTTTACTTTCTAATTTGTTTACAACTTAACATACATACATATGCAGTTTAATGTGTAATTAAAAATATAGTTTTGGTCAATAGTTTTTGTCACAATCACTGTCATCTAGAGTATATTTAAGAACTGTTTCATTAATTAACTGGACTGGATTCGCCTTGGTAAAAATTATAACTTTATTATAATATTTTTTACTGGATTACAATTTCCAACACTATTTTGTCTAATTTCTGCACGAATCACTTCCTATAAACAACGGTAAATTGTCAGCAGGTAGAATTATTGTTATATTCACTATGACTTATTCAATCTCCACTTAGTTCTTATTGAGGGTAAAGCTTTCCCTTCCAAGCCTATTTTACTTTGATTTCGAATAAACGAGTCCAGAAATGTTTTAAACAAAACACACTGTTTCTATTTGGCTGTTAGTTTTCTTTGTTTACTACTTTTTTTTTCGTTTGACATCAGCGGGGAAGTTATTGAATAAATTTTATGTATCGAAAGTGAAATACTTTGTACTTCTTTTTGCATCTGTAAAAATCAAAAAATTTATTCCTTAAAAATTAAATTTAAATATTAGGTGCATATACTTTTTATTTTTCAAATATAAAACGAAAAAAAGAAAGAGCTGCATGAATAACTAAACTGCTAATAGTTACGCCACTAGCAAATTACATATAACCTTTTATTTTGGCATCATTAAAAATGCATATTTTTGAAAAAATTACCGATAAAATTACGTTTTTTTTTTGACTTCTTTGTTTTGAAATAGTCACAAGCTGCTCAACTAACTATTATATAATTACAGTAACGTACATTTAAGTTTAAATAAAAATGCGGGTTAATATTAAAATAACCCAAAAATAAAATAAATAATTTGCACTATACCAGGTGTACCGAAAAGTCATTGCCGTTAATTTTAAAGAAAATGGAAAAATTTATTTATTCAAAGTATTGGCCTTTTGATTCTGCACATCTTGCCCATCTTTCAAGCAATTTATGAATGCCATCTCAAAAAAACTGTTTATCTTTTGAGCAAAACCATTTATCGAGTTATTTTTTAACTTCTTCGAAATTGGCGAAGTGCTGCTCTATAAGCGCGTGTCCAATTGATGCGAAAATGCGATTGTCGGACGGGGCAAGGAGAGTACGGCGGGTACGATATTATGACTTATCCAAGTGCTTTCAACGTTTCCTTGACAAGCTTTGCTGTATGAGACGGCGCGTTATCGTGCTGTAAAATCACTTTATCGCTTCCTCGGCCATTCTGGACATTTTTCTATCAATGCATGGTTAAAATTGATAATTTGTTGTCAGTAGCGATCAGTATTAACTGTTTCACCAGGTTTCAACAGTTCGTAAAACATCATGCCACTCTGGCTTGGCCAGGTGGTAACCATGATTTTTTGGGCTTAGGGTTTTCGAAATAAATCCATTTTTCATCACCCATCACTATTCGATGCTGAAATGACTTCTGATCATACCTCTGAAGCAGCATTTCGCAGACGATTTTTCGATTTTCCATTTGCCTGTTATTCAATTGATGTGGCACCTATTTTCCCATCTTTTCGATTTTTCCAATTGCTCGTAATTTCTTGGGCCACATTTAACGCTTCTGCTAATTGTTTTTGAGTTTGGGTTGGGTCTTCATTCAATAATTCCTGCAGTTTCGCATCTTCAACCTTTTTCGGTATACCAGAACATTCTTTGTCATGCACATCGAAATCGCCACGTTTGAATTTTCGAAACCACGCCTCACATGTTTTTATGGTTCGAGCATGCTCACCGTAAGTTGCTACCAGTAAACGAAGACTTTCAGCGGCTTTTTTCTTTTAATTAAATAAAAAAAGTAATGCAAATGCGCTTTTTCAGGCACGAAACTCGACATTTTCAAAGAGATATAAATTAGTAGAATAAAATGACATATGTATCAATTCTAAACATTGCATACTTAAACCTAGCGGCATCTGCTAAAAAAGCCGGTACACCTGGTATAACTAAATGCACAGTACTAATTATAAATATTTTGTAAACAACACAGCGCAAACTATTATAATACACAAGACCCGAAATTTAATGATTATAGGCAATTGCAAAAATCTCATAATAATTAGTTAAATGTCTTTGCAAACATAATGTATTTCTGGCAACTAAATTTTATACTGTGAAATAGGTTTGTTCAATATACTATTTCCTTGAATTTGTTGTACAGTGTGAGCAACAATGAGTGCCCCGATCCTACACTTCTTTCCATACATATCACCTCAATATTTACTTCCTCTTAAAAGTGAAATCAGACAGTGTCTCACGCAATTCTAATAATTATAATAAAAATATGCTAGCTACTATGTAAACAACAAATACTACTGTGAAAACGGCATTTTCGCTGCGTATATGTGAACTGAAGACTTTAAAAAGACGGATGAAGGCTAGCTAAGTATAAATAATGGATATTAATCACAAAACAAGTTCTGTAAACTGCACGTCAATGAAAGGTTAATGACATAAACATAGAGTAGGAAAACTCACTCGAAATTACTAAACTGCTAACTTCAGATAGAAAAAAGGAAGTAAGTACTGATATGGGGCGTGCGGAAAGTAGTAAAAGATCAGGTCAATCATTGTTGCCCACTCTGTAGCTGTCGTGTAAACTATTTCTTCATGTTTATTTCTTTCAAAAACACGCATTGTAAACCAAATTTATTTATAATCTACAATATCATTAAAGATTTTAAAACAATATCCTTATTAATTGCAGGTTTGTGAGAGTTCGGAGTGTGATGTAGTCCGAGGAGAATGCACCCAGACTTACGTTCCTTACCTCTTCCTGGTGATACCATTGGGCCCTGTCACTTTAACTGGTCAAGATTATGTTCTTGTGGAAAGTGGTTGTGTTTGTCGACCGAAATACGCATCACAATCTAGCCAAGAAGCAAACGCAATGTCATCGATACCACGTTTATAATTGTGTTACTTCTATTTCATTCCGAAATTGAACATTGCCTGTATTACGAAAGGTCTTCTTGGATAACAAAGATATTTTCCTGACCCAAAGTGCTCATATATCTTTTAATATAAGTTAATCATTGATGTAAAATATTTATTTTTAGAAGCCGATATGATATACTGAGTGATCCATAACTGTTCGGAGTTGTCAATATTATTTTAATTTGTCGACACTCGATAATGACGAACCTGACTATGTCACTGTGTTAGTTATAATTATTATTTACGTATATTATTTATGAATAAATTAAGATTAGTTTTAAAAAGTAAAAATAAAAATTCAACTACAACAAGAAGATAAACTTTCGATGACATTCTTATCTTGACAGTAGGCGAATGTGTGTTAGGGTGTGTAAGCTACGAAAATAAAAACTTTTTTTATTAATCTAGGGATATTTTACTACCAACCCCGGGCAGCCCTTGTCGTGGATCACTTAGTACTGTATTAAGATATAAATATTGTAATAAGACTAAAATGTATTTCTATTTAAATTAATATAACTTATAAATTAGCTTATACGTTACTTATTACCGCAAGCCATGAAACCGACTACTTAATCTAAAAGATAAACATTTAAAAAACCAGCAGTTGGCTCATGCAATTATGTAATTTTGTTCGAGTGTTTAAAACACCGAAGGAGATAAGGACGCTGAGACCTTGCTATATGTTTATGAATGAAGACAATTTTTGCAAAGGCGAAATATAGTCATATCGCATGCACATGGCGAATCGATTTGGAAGCCGGGTTTAAATTGGAAATAAAACGACTTTTCTATTGATTTTTTATTGAGCGTATGCATTCTACGATTAAATATGAAACTTGTGTCCGATAAATAACAACCTCGGCTTTAGCAACAACTCTTGATTTTTTCATAAAACATTCGATTACAATTCCGCACATACTCATCAGTTACTTTGTTAATATACCTGCTTTTGTTCTTAAGATAAACTCGTTGTTTATGACAGATATATAGATAATTTCACGCAAGATATAGTGTCGTGTTAAATTAAAAAATCTCGCTAGTTAATAGATGTTGAATGTTGAGAACTTGCAGGATAAGATTGTTCGTGTAATAACTCGATTGTTGCTTAAATTGTGCGACAGGTGACGCTGTCTTGTTAGAAACATTTAATCAATATTTGATCAAAATATTCCAGTTGGAGCTAAAAAAAACTTGGTTGTCCTATTATGGTAATGATCGCCATTTACTGTAAAACATTTCTAGCATAATTTTCGAAGAAATATGGATTTTACGTGGCCTATCCGAAATCTATACCATAGAGTGAGTGACTCATGTGAGATGCGTTCACTTTTCATGAATTAGGCTTAGATTTTCTGAACACATACAACAATCTTGTTTGTTTATGAGGCCGTTAAATCAGAACTGCTATACTTTCTCTCAGAATAAGGAGTGATTCAAATATTGCGTCAAAATAGTACATATTTTTAAGAGGTTTCATTGATTCTTGAACAGGCAAGTTTGATATGGATAAATGAATGCCTGATATCCACCATTTTTTCATAACTTGTAAATGTTTATTTACATTTGTATTGTTTTATTTTAATAATATTTAATCTTAATTTTGGATAAGTTGCACATATTAATCCAAAAAGTAACATTTGTACAATCATACTTCCAATAAAATGAATTTGTTTCATTTATTTCTATATAATAAAGGAAAAGATTAATATTGTTGACAAATTACTATTGTACATTCACAACTGTTTGTGTTTCATTTTTATGGTAAGTTAAATTTTTAAACTGTTTCGCGTTTTAGCGGGATATTTGAATCACTCCTTATTCTGAGACAAATTATAACAGACCTTAATACACGGCCCCCGAATCTATCTATCGAGAGTGGGTATTATTTTAGAAATCACGTAATTATAATGAAATATATAGTGAAGCTATATTGTACATACATCACATATGCTTCCATATTTCCAAAGCTATTGTATAAATTTTCCGGTAACGCATCTTCTAAAAGCTCTAGATCAACGAAGTATATACTGTGGGAATATTAATTGATATTAAAATGAAAGTAATTTTTCCCCAACTGTAATGATGAATACAGCTTTCGTTTTCTAAAATTCGATGACTTGACAAATACATGCACCTTTTAAAAAAGATGGGAAACACAAAATGTCTTCGCTATTTTTACTTAGACTTTGTAATTTGAAAATATTATTCTGAAGTTCTTTACTATATAAAATATTTAACATAGAACAGTACTAGATAATATTCTGAATAAAATAATGTCTATTTTTCGGTAATTTTTATTTTGTTTACAATAAATTTTTCATGCACATAGATTATATGCAATTAATCAATTTTATAATAATAATAATAATAATAATAATAGCTTTACTGTAATTCGTCGAAAAGAAAGAAATACAAACGTCATGACATAGATATGTTACATATGTAATTAAAAAAAAAGAAAAGAAGTAAATAAAATATATTATATCTTAAATAAATCTATGATTTATATATTCAGATATGCTATATGGTTCCAGCTCAATTAAGAGATCACGAACTCTCGATTTAAATACTGAAAATACCCTAACCTCTCTGAACGATTCGGGCAAGTGATTAAAAAATTTAATGGCAGAGTAGTGGAGTCCACTCTCCACCAAGGCAAGGCGGTGTTTAGGATAGTAGTAATCATTTTTGTGTCTTGTGGAGTAATCGTGAGTAGCGATATGCTCCTCAAACAAATGTTCATACTTGTAAGCAAAAAGCAGGACCTCAAAAATATATATCCCAAAAACAGTTAGGAGAAAATGTTCTCTGAACACGCCCCTGCACGACTGCTCAAAATTCATGTTGTGCATTATTCTGAGGATTCTTTTCTGAATTATAAATACGCGATCCAATTCACTGCTACTACCCCAAACAGCAATGCCATAATAAATAATAATTACATGTTCAAAATCGTCAAATCAAATTCTCATATTAAATTTTCTTTAGACATTAATATTGTACATTGTAACGATAGATGTCACTATGTAGCGAGGAATCTTACACACTATAAACATAAGTATGTTTGATCTTTTGAAATAAAATAAAATTACGCGCGCTGTTGTACGCGGATCATGGTGGATTTTCTTAGAACTAATATATATACAGTGACGGCTTTTAAATGTGTTCAGGACCTAATTCTTAAAAATTTTACCATAGAGAAACTACTAATTGTAAGATGTAAATTGAGAAATTTTTGTTTTTTCAAAACAAAGCCATTGTAATCTGGTACGTAGACTTCCGCGGTCGTGATCCATACTATCCGCTTTTGGGCTGGAACCGCGTCATTGGTATAACTGCCAATGACACGGCTCCAGCCCGGAAGATAGTAATGCCGGTGTAATTTGCCACATCCAATGCAAATTTGCAAAAAGTAAGTAAATAAAAATTGTGAAATAGTGTTTTTTTTTGAAAATTAATTGGATGTTCTCTCTAAACTAATATCTTTTTTAATATTTCAAGTACTGATTAAGAAAATTATCAGTTGTAGTTTTACAGTATTCTTAGCAAATAAATAGAAACGGTGTGTAGACTTTTGGACAATTCAAATTCATTTACTATAAATATTATTACAAGCCTTAATCTTTTCATACTTGAATTAAAATTTTTTGTAATTTTATGATAATATATTTCTCTTTTATGCATTTAAGTACCCCATTTATGGATATAGTTTTATATTTACTGTCACTAATTTATTTTTTCCAAAAATATATTTACCAAATAAATTCTTGCATAGCCTAAATTTGCATTATTCAGTTGGTTGACATAAATACAATGTGTAAATACTATTACTTAATAATAAAGAAATACTGCAATTAGATATGTAGTAATTTTTAAAATAAAATCAAATTACATAGACATACTTTTCAATTTTCCTTCAAGAGCAAAAAAATACAATAAATATGTATAAAAAAAAGCTTTAAACAATACAAAAGTGTTTGAGAACTTATAAATACATATTACAAATGTTTTAAAATAACTTTTTTTAGTTTTTTATTACCCGAATGGGTTTTAAAATTTCTATTAGTAAATTTTAATATAAAATATATTCTAATTTGTACAAAAAATGTCAACAAATAATCTGTGGGAAAATCATGGCAACGAGTTAAAAATGGTAATGATTCCAAATCTGATTTGTGATGCAATGTCTATTATTTCCGAACACATAAATTATAACAATACATTTACAAAATAAACATATTTCATTTTGGTTTTCTTAACGCATCAAGTAAATATTAGAATTAAATTTATAATCAAAACTTACTGTTCATTATAATAAAGGGATTAAGAAGTAGATACAATTGTTATTAATCATAATAATCATATTTGATATTTTAAAATATGAAAATTCAGTGTTAGTATAAAAAAAACAACTAAAATATTTTAATTTTACAAATGCCCAACTTGTAAAAATAATGTAGGAACTGCATTTTTCTCTAGTATGTTTCATTGGATATTTTTATAAAACACGTCATAAAATATATATTGCAGACCCTTGCATCTTCTTCCAAAACATCCTGGCCTCCAATTCTGGTGATCCATCCGTTGCAGCTGTAATTTAAAATTTCTTTATTGAAATGAATATTAGTAAACATGCAATACTTAATTAAAGTATAATATATATATCTAAAGAAGTCTATGAAATATTTAATGACATTATTTATTATTAGAATATCCTATTAAGATATGTATATTATCACGGTAGGTGTAATTAAAATATAAAACATGTGCATTTGTTTAACTTACCTTACTTCTGTCGGCAAATTAAATACATGAACGTCTCTGGACACTTTTGATATTCTCTTTTTCAGTTGGGTACATATTTTCTGCCACTCATAATATAGAAATTTAACGCTACTCGTTTCATGCTAAATGATTTTGTTTAGAAAAAAACCAAACTACAAAATAACCATCAAAATATATTAACAAAATATTTGGTTATTTAATTAAATGTAAACAAGTAGCAGTTACTGTTTTTGCCGTTAGTGTGAGTGTATGTCCATCACAGCGTGGGCTTACGAAGTGAAGCTAGTGTTTATATTTATACTTGCCTATAAGTATAATGAATAAAGGATTAATAGAAATCAAAAAGTAAAGTATTTGTTGGCAAAACTGAACATAACCAAAATAAATGTTTTTGTAAGAGACTTAATAATCAAAAATACATACTCAGAATTAATCAATTTCGTTAAGAAAACAGATATCTGTAACATAAAGTTAGGTTTAAGCGCGACTTTTTTTTCGTTTTGAATAAAATTTACTTGATATACATATGTATACATATATTAATCAGATTTATTTGCAGTTCATTTTTATTTTTGAAAATATACATTTCTATTACATTTTAAATAGCAAAAAAAGTGCGATATAGTAAAAAAATGTAATTGTTTGATCTATTTAAATATATTCATTTAAAAAATATTTTATTTAAGGTAGCTTTTAGTAGGTGAACGACTGTGGCAGTTAATTATTGATTGGATGTATTATAAAATGTTAAATTATCTCTTCAACGACTTTTTCATTAAAGAAGTAATGTTTTTCCAGTAACATTCAGAATAACAACCATCGATGTTTGCAGGATAATAATGTGGAAATTATGATATTGTAGTACGAAAGGAATTGTACATGTATCTCTACAAAATGATTGCAGTTCATCATCTATTTCTATGAATTAAATACTGCCATTAATTATGGTGAAACACCATTAATAGTGATATAATAGACAATGGCTTCTACATATATAGAGGCTTGGTTTCATTTGACCGATTATATAAATTTATAAAATTACATAATATAGCCCACAGAAAATCCTGATCTTTTTGTCAAAACTAATTTATATCCAATTAAGATTGACATGTGATCTACCATGTCTCTCTCATAGATGCATTATTGATCCAATATTTTTCTTTGAAACTTATTTCTAAATTAAACAAATGAGAATGTAATTGTTGCATGTGTACTTTTAGTAAGATATTGACATCTTATGATTTCTATTTATCTGGTTAGTTAAATAATAAAATTTATCACATCAGATTCCACAATATTGCTGTAGAATTGAATTTGAGGACATAAAAATGAAAAGTTCAAGCATGTACAAATAAAAGCAACACTGGGTATTTGCATATATACTAATACAAAACATTTTCATTGTTATAAATAATGTACAATAAATAAATGTTACATTTAATATAACTTGTAAGTATTTTATTTAATGTGTCCTTGTACATTTATTAAAATAAATTTATAAATGCTTCACTGCCTCTTTCTACTAAAGAAAATATCACTGACCTAGTATATATTTATCAATTAAAATACAAATTAAATAAACGGCAAATATATATTCATGCAAAAGTCTTGATTACAAAAAGATAGAATGTTTCAATACAGTATATGACAAAATGTACAAATACAACAAGCAATTGAGACTAATCTACATTACTGCAAAATGCTTTTGGCAATTTAAAAATTATGTATTCAGTGATTTAGTAATTGAAAGCTTTAATGTAAATCGATAAGCTTTAAATGTTATTCAGGTTCTATATCAACCTAAGTTTATCATTACTAGCTTTAAACATTTACTAAGATAAACTAAATTTTCTAGACCCTCGTTACTCAACAACTAAAATCGTTAATGATCAACTTTAAGTCTATTCACTTTCAATAAATGAAATGCGAAATTTAATGTGAAATAAATTATTTACGATATTTTCAATAATTTCTCTAATTTTAGATGGAATACATGAAAAATTCTCATTCGTGTTATATTAAATTTAACTATAAACTTTATTCTTTTGTGTTGAGACTTCCGACCATTGGGATAGTAAAGCATTTAATTTAAAGTACGATGTTTCGGTGAAGGGGGTCCCCCCTTTTCAACTTTTTCAAAGATTTTTTTTTTATATGTTATTACATATTTTTTAATATTGTAAAATTTACAAACACGCATTTTTACATTAACAATTTTTACTTTGTGTTCTTGCCAAAAGATTTGATCTTTGCAAATATTTTTAACGAATGCGTTTATTATGTATATAATAAGCGCGTAATTAAAGAAATGATACACATAAAAAAAGGCAAAAACACAATAAATGGTGGAAGAGATCAATCTTAATGACATTTACAACAACTTAATTTCTTAATTTCAACAACTTAAATCTTATAATTCTCTTAAATTGTCTGCATCTCCCCGTATATGTCAGCAGTCATTATCAGGAATTTACAAATATACATGCATCTATACTTGATAACGAGTGAGCAACAATTATTAACCTGATCTTTTACTACTTTCCGCATGCCCCATATTAGTACTTACTTCCTTTTTTCTATCTGAAGCTAGCAATTTAGTAATTTCTAGTGAGTTTTCCTACTCTATGTTTATGTCATTAATCTTTCATTGATGTGCAGTGTACAGAACTTGTTTTGTGATTAATATCCATTATTTATACTTATATGCTAGCCTTTATCAGTCTTTTTAAAGTCCTCAGTTCACATATACACAGCGAAAATGCCGTTTTCACCGGAATTTGTTGTTTACATAGTAGCTAGTATATTTTTATTATAATTATTAGAATTGCGTGAGACACTGTCTAATTTCACTTTTAAGAGGAAGTAAATGTTGAGGTGATATGTAGAGCGGCGACGAAAGTGGCAATACCATAGGCGGTACGGTAGAACGGGCAATTGGTGCGCAGTGAATGAGATCATTCACATCAAATACAATACGGTTCACGGTTGGTGTTTAACTGTAAATTATAAACTGCGGCGAAAGTGTCCGTAGCAGTGCCGTGTCTAGACTTATTCTTACACAATTAGTGCTTACCTAGTAATATGTAATTTCATAACCCTGGTAATGTGTTGTGGAAGTAACTGTACATCTGCATCATTGCATACGTCTCTACGGTTGCTTCTGTAAATGACGTCCTTCGCGACGAGAAAATGTTTTTGTATAGAGAAAAAGATCGTTTGGCGTCTATTGATGTAATTTTGGCAGAAAGAAGCTGTTGTTCAAAATCATTCCAGGGCTCACTATTTGCACATTTGTCATAAATAGTTCGTAAAACATGCAAGTCCGGATTTTTTTTTAAAACACTTAATAATTTTTGATGAGCTCGTACACCAGCAGCGTCAGTGAAACTATGCAAATGAGCGGTCACATTTTGCACTATGCATAGTGATGCGTCTAAGGGCAGCGAATCGTTTTCGTTTTGAAGTTTTGTAATTGCTTCTACTAATGGATGGTAATTGTTATATATTGTATGCAGATCTTCCAGAATTTGGGGATTTTCAAATTGATGTTGACTGTCTCTGATTGCTTTGGATTCGGTTGGCCTAAATTTTGATATAACGGATTTAACTTTGTGAAAATTCTTATGGTAATAAAAAGCTGCATTTAGCCACGTGCCCCATCGTGTAAGAATGGGTTCCGGTGGTTTCGAAATATCTGGACAAGTTTTATGAAATTCTTTAAGTCGTTTAGGGGATTTAAGAAACACTTGTTTGGTGGTTCCAATCAAATAATCAACGTTTTTATAACTACTTCTAACATTTTCAGCAACTAAATGAAGAGCATGGAGTACACAAGTTATGTGTATTAATTTAGGAAAAGTTACTTTTAGTAAACGTCCGAGTAGTAACATAGTAGCAGCACCATCTGTTACAAGCATGCAGACTTGAGTACTATGAATGTGAAATTTCTTTAAGGTGTTCATTATTATTTGCCGAATATTTGCCCCAGTACATGCTTGTATACGTTTACAGGCTAACAAATAGGGCTGTGAAAATGTGTTGGCTGATAAAATACGTACGATTACGTTTATTATACTATTTTTTTTTTAAATCAGTAGTCTCATCTACAGTAATCCACACATTTTTATTATGCAATTCTCTTGCTATATTTTCAAGCCTCTCTCTTAAACGCGGCAAATGTTTCTGTAAAGTTCTTCTTGCAGGTAATTTATAATTTGGCAGATATTTATTCCAGAACACTTGAAAAGGGCGTTTGCTGATTAAACGAAGCGGCAAATTACATGCAGTCAACATAAATAAAAAATCATAAAGGATTTCATTTCTTTTGTTCAGTTTATGTATTGCACTGTTCACATGTTTTTTACAATTGTCTTTCTTCCGTATTATAAGTCGCTTATTACAAACCAAACACAATACTGCACATCCATCATACTTTAAATCGGGAAATTCTGCTATGTATTTTCTAACCGACGTAGCAAACGGCACAGACTTTCGCGATATGTTTGCGTGAAGTTATTATAAACACTAACCGTGAACCGTATTGTATTTGATGTGAATGATCTCATTCACTGCGCACCAATTGCCCGTTCTACCGTACCGCCTATGGTATTGCCACTTTCGTCGCCGCTCTAGTGATATGTATGGAAAGAAGTGTAGGATCAGGTCACTCATTGCTGCTCACACTGTATAAGATACAGGAAAAAAGTAGATGTTGCTTACAGAAAGCATTCACTAAAAAACATTTACAAAGGATAAGTCTTTTAGCAAGTACACAGCGGAAACAATTGTTGATCTAAAAATGCTTGTGTGTTTGTAAATTTTACAATATTAAATAAACAAAATATATTTTAAAAAATATGTAAGTTAATCGCGAACATTTTATATACACAAAGAAAAAACTATTGTTTTCAAATGGAAATATGTAATTTTGAAAGGTACTGCAGGTTAAAAAAATAAACGACTTCAAAAAGGGGGATCCGCTCCTGCTTTACTATAAATTAAATGTTTTATTATCCAAAAGTTCCAAACTCCAAATAAAAAAATAAAGTTTATAATTAGAACAAAACGACCAATATATTAAAAAAGAAAAGAATTAAATTTATTGAGTATAAAATATTCAATCGAAATTTAATTTTTAATTGAGAAATATCACGTATCACCAACTACCACAAAAATTTCCCAATTTTAAATTATTTATCTAGAAAGTCATGTAAGATGCAGGTAGAAACAAATTATATAAAGACTTGTGTCATAAGGAATGCGAGGATATTTAGTCACCATGCATGGGCGGTGAACGAAACTGATACAGATGACTCAAGCAGTCTGGGCCGTCACAAGTGTATATCAAGTGTTGCGATGTCGAAATCAAGGCGTACAATAAGTGTCGCAATACAGTATGTAAAGGTCCCAAAATTAACGCAATAAATAGAAAACGCAGTTTTTAGTCTTTTGATTGTTATTTTTTTATTGAAACATAAAGTACATAGGATACGGTTATTTATGGAATAACACATCGGGCAAACGGCCTCCACGGCGTTGCATGCACATACGCACGCGTTTGTCGAATTTTCCATGACCATTTTGCATAAATGTGGCTGAATTTCGTTGATGCAGCGTTGAATCTCCTCCTTTGATGCACGGGTGGTTGTGGGCTTGTTGACATAGATCTGTAATTGCAAATAACCCCATAAAAAGAAATCTAATGGTGTTAAATCACACGATCTAGGGGGCCAATTGTGATCAATGAAACGAGAGAGTACACGACCTGGAAATGTCTCATGCAGTAATTGAATTGTTTCACGGGTTGTAATGTAGCACCGTCTTGTTGAAACCACATATTGGCCACATCAATATTATCCAATTTCGGCAGAAAAAACTGTGTTATCATGTCGCGATATCGAGCACCAGTAACAGTCACTGCTTGACCAGCCACATTTTCAAAAAAGTATGATCCAATTATGTCTCCAGCCCAAAATCCACACCAAACAGTGTCACGTTGTGGATGCGTTTGTTTTTCGACAATCACATGTGGGTTCTCAGAACCCCAAAAGCGGCAATTTTGGCGATTAACAAAGCCATCAAGGTGAAAATGTATTTCATCGCTTAGGATGATTTTGCTCGAAAAATCAGCATCCATTTGTTGATGTTCAATAATTCATTCAACGAACTCTCTTCGCTGTGCATGGTCATTAGGCTTCAGTTGTTGTGTTAATTGAATTTTGTAAGCATGGAGACACAGATCTTTAGTGAGTATGCGCTGTAGAGAAGTTCTTGAAATTTGCAATTCTTGGCCACGACGCCGAATTGAGGTTCCTGGATTGTCTCCGACACTCTCACGCACTGCTTCGATATTGACATTTGAACGGCTTGTTTTTGGACGACCAGTGTGTTTGGCGTCTCCAACGGATCCAGTTTCCCTGAATTTTTCAATTAATCTCTTCACAGTTGACGAAGTTAAAACTCTATTCCGACCATATTTTGTATGAAATTTTCAAACTGCGGCCGCCAAGCTTTCATTATTTGACACGTTGTTCTATTGTGTAACGCTCCATTTTTACTAACCCTAAACTGTCAACTGTCGTATTGTTTTAATTTTGGGTCACCCATTATAAATTGTAAGCAATATATTTCATGTTCTATTGTTATTAAGCGTTTACCTATGAGAGAAATATTAACAATCTGAATTTGCACGACTAAACGTCCGCAACATGATATTGTATTAGCCTCCAGGATTCTCTTGTTAAATGATGTTCATCGCGTTGTAAAAATGTTCTTGTACAGCGAGAATGATCCTTTGGTGTCTACTGAAGTAATATTTATGTAGTTAAAATCTTTTTTGAGGTGAATTAAGGCATCTGCCGAAGAGTGCTACTGCAAATGTCTTTTAATCTGTTTTTTTTTTTGTCGTGATACACTAATAATACACGAACCCTTATCTCGTTATTTACTGTATACACTTCACCCACTAGTTTCATTTGATCCACTAATGCTAATGAAGTATTTTGCAACATTTTCACGCCATTTGCTAGTAAACTATAACTCGTATCAATAATTTGTAAATCCGTGTGAACACCGGCACTATTAAATTCTATCTGGCTTTCTTTGATGGCTTCGATTATTTTGGATTGAACTGTAATACTAAGAATTTTATTCTGTGATAATTTTTTGAATAATAGGAAACTGCTTCTAACCATGTGCCCCAGCGTGTAAGAATTGATTGGAGTGGTTCTCATATGCTAGGACAGTGTTTGTGAAATTCGTTTATCCCCTTGATTATAAGAAAACTTCGTTGGTGCTGCTTAATAAACCATCTATAATTGAGTAATTTTTTCTAATAGTTTCTGCAATCAGATGTACACATAACAGGCATGTTACATGTAGTTAACTGGGACATTCACGTTTAAACAAACGTTTTGCAGAAGGCATTAACGAGCAGGTATCAGTAACAAATATTACTCTTTGGTTTTTTATTAATTCAAAATTTTGTGGTGCATTTAGTATCACTCTGTGAATAGCTTCGCCGGTACACACCTTTTAATCAGATAATAAAAATGGAGATGACTGTTGAAGAGCCTCTAGTGTTCGTACAATGATATTCAGAATTGAATTTTTTTACAACAGATTTAATATTGCCATTACCATTTTTTCGTGCGCAGAAGGTAAATTGTTTCTTAACGTTCAAGCGCTTGACGATACGTAGTCTGCATTGTTGTACTCCAAAATTGACGGAATAGCCGCTTCACCACTGTCTTAAACGATAGATTACAAGCCGTCAACATATAAATTATATGTAACACAAACTCCATCTGAGACATCGGATGACATTTTGTATGTTTGTGCTTTTGTGTGTTTACGTGTCTAAAGCGGTCTCTTTTCTTCAGAGCAGCGATGTATGACACTCTAAATAAATTACTGTAACACCGTCGTATTTTAGGTTTCTCTTTGTACATATATAGGTCATAATTTAGGTCTGGGAATTGTCTGATTATTTATACTGTCCACGTGCAGCAACCTATTATTATTTCGTTTCGTGCTGCAATGCAATAAAAACCCGTACAAAATTAAACTTATTACGCTCGATGTATGTACGTCGGTGATGATCTTGGATAGTCATCGGTACCAGCATTGCTCGCCACTCATGAAAGTTGCGCAAATATCCCCGCCTAGTATACAACCATTTGTTTGTCGCAACTGATCGCTGAGCTTCGAAAAACCAACCCCGAACGACGAATCATCCTCCTCCAAGACAATGCAAGTTCGCACACAGCACCCAAGACAATTGAATTTTTAACGCAACAAAACATCGAATTGTTGGACCATCGTCCGTACAGTCCGGACCTAAGTTCCAATGATTTCTTTCCGAAAATCAAGAACGGACTGCGTGGTCAAAGGTTCCAGTCGTCAGAAGGAGCAGCCGATGCCTTCGAGAACGCTATTTTGACTGTACCAACAAACGAGTGGAACAACTGCTTCCAGAATTGGTTCGAGTGCATGCAAAATTGCATTAATCTTCCTAGAGAATACTGCGAAAGACAATGAAGTCTTTAAAAGCTGTCTACTGTTTTATTCCAGTTTTAAATGCAAAACTTAAAAGACAAGCCACGTAGTACGCATTCGGAAAAGTATGAGTACTATAGCAAGCTTGTATATTGAAAGGAAATACCTCCATTTGATCTAAACAATACTGTCTATAATTTATTATTATAAAAAGTTTTGCAAAAGCTAAATCCACACCTACATATGTAAAAGATAAGGTCACATACAAGTTAGTTTAACAAAAGGCTGAAATATTTTAATTGTTTTTGATTTATTATAAATATTGTTATATAGGTCACTACTAGTAGTACGCAATGATTGTATATATTTTCTTCCATATCTATCAAAACATAAGTTTTGAGTACATCGCTTTATTTTCCAAATAAACCATATTCAACGTTGCATTAATATGTAAATTTTATTGCAATTTATAAAAAAAAATCAGATCTAAGTTTATGCTGATCAAATGAAGGATTTAAACTAATTTAATGTTATGAGATCAAATATTTAAAATTTTTTTGAAATTCATAATTGCAAACTAATTACGTTATTAGGTATTGGTACTTACGATATTTTCAATTAAATGTTTGTGGCATTTTGTAAATGAGAAAACCTCATCGATTAAATTTTATATTTGGTTAATATGGAAGGTGATAGTAGACAGAATATTTATTTCCAAAACAACTAAAAGCACTTGAGCTTGTTTGGCTAATTATTTTTAGATTAAATAAATTTGTTTAATATAAAATGGAAATAGTTATAGTATATAAATAATTGTACACTTCAGGTTTGTACTTTCATTTTCCAGGTTTTAATTAAGAAAATAGACTGAAATTTAAGAGAATCTTTTTATTGTTAATCATCACACAACACACACGGACTTATAGATATAAATAGTATCCAGTTACGTCAGAATACTGGATCTTTTCGGTTCATTTAAATGTTATACCTTAATTAAATGATACTAGTTTATAATCAAGAAAATCGTTACTGTATAAGTACGTATACGTATCATTACTACACGTAAATAGGATTATGTGAGTAATGGGTTGCATACTTTAGCATTTTACCGATTCAAACAAGAAAAAGGGATCGCTAATATTTAGTTGTGTAGGTGATAGAGTAATGTGTGGTAGGTTGCTTTTGGTTTATTTCTAACCTTAATTTTTTTTTGTTTTCATTTTTAAATAGTTGACTGTTTTTCTTTCGCTTGTGTTTAAAGTGCGTTTTTTGTTGTAACGCTTTCAATGTTGTTTGGCTTAATTGTGACATGTGTGTTTGTGTTCGGGTTATGTCAAAATAAGCAATAAATAACACAAAATGAACGGATTGAATTATTTAACACCAAACGAGCTATTCTCCAAAGAGGTAAGTTTAAAATAGTAGACACAAGAAAGTATTTAATACTTAACAAATATGTAAAAATTGCAAAAAATCTGATGAGTTTTTTAAATTTTCAAAGACGTAAGTGCAATGAACTGCACAATTTAAAATCCAAATATTTATATTTTAATCTAATGTATTAATACACATTCAAAAATAAAGTTTAAAATTTATAGTTTCTTTCATGAATAATTCATAATATAATAAACTCTGTAATTAATGTATGTAAACTTTTAGTACTTATGCTGCTGCAAACAACATGTGCAAACTTGCTTACTTTTTAAGTCAAAAAATTATGTCTAAACAAAATCGTACAGGACAAGTTCGCTTTATTTACTGACAATATATTACAACTTTGCAATAGTAACTTACATTTTAGATTCTAAAAAGTATATGTGGGTATGTATTAGAGAAGATAGCAATCGCAACTTAATTCATTATTAATAAAAAGTTCTTTACGTAATTACATATACGTATAAGAGTTTGCTGTAACTCTCTTTTTATTATTTATGGTACATTAGTAATCTTAACTGCTATTATAAAAGTGTCTTACAGTACTTAAAAATGCCTTTATTTTAATTCTAGCTGCATATACAGGTGTGCAATGAATGACGTCATCTATATTTTGTAAACAGGATGCCCCATATTTTTACTTTAAGTCTTGAAGACAAAGTTCAAGTGGATAGGTGAATTGACCCTATAAATTTCTTATAATATAGCGTCATTTAATCTTTAAATTAATTTAGGTCGTACAAAAAATTTCAATACAGGTTCAAAGAACTTTACTAATATAAATATTCTTGACAATAGGGTGCAACCACATTCTCTCAATAATATATTCTTGAACTTCTAATCATTGTTGTTAATAGGTTGACATGTCGAACATAGTTTTATAAAATATTAGAATTTTTTTTCTGTAAGATTATTGCGGGTTTCTGCCAATAAAAGATTTGAATAACTAACTTTTAGGAAATATAGCTAATAGACAAACAAATTATAACTTGCGTTGATTCTGAATTTGGTGTTGATGTCTAAAATACATGACATCTTTTTATTTTTTTGTTTTATGATTATAGTTACATTAGACCAAAAAATAGCTGATAATTTTACTAAAAATAATGGTCAATATTGGCTAGTTGTAAAAACTAATAGGATCTATGTTTAATATATATTATTTCCAGAAATTACAAGTTAAAACAGTAGTAGAGAAAAGAAAATAAACCTAGAACAAAATCTACAACAAAAAGTGTTAATTTAATTCTTTAGACTCTTACTGAGAAATTTTCTTTGCATTCTTAACACTACGTCAGAAGATTCAGATCTGAGTTTTGAGAATGCAAGGGTATTATTTGTAAGATATTAGCTTTTGTTTTAGTTGGATAACTATATATTTTTTTACAAAATTACTGCGGTTTGCTTTATGTTGTTGTATACAAATACAAATCCTATCAACTGTAGTGCCCAAGGTATTTTGCTATCGTGAAAAATTCTGAATAATCCTCTTTATGTATAATTTTTTCGATTTTAACTAGACAATAACTAAACTAATTCTTTACGTTATAGAAGATGCCATGTATTCAACTTGTAACTTGCTCTGCTCTTTATATACAATTGTGCATCCTTGTCCTAAGGCTTCAAATTTGAATTCATCAGTTCAAAATACATTTGCCGTATTTTCTGCTGATCAGTTACGTTATGACTATCCATTACAACTATTTTGTCAGTTTCTATTAGCCAAAAGTGGTTCATATTCATGCGACATGCTTATGAAAATTGGATTTACTGTCTTATTTGGTAATTTAATTCTACAATCTTCAACCAGTGTTAACATACTGCAAAAAATATTGTTGTCTTTTATAAAATCTATTGTGCGGAACTGTGTTACGTATTGTTGACTTTTTTACATGTAGTTTTTTGAATATTTTTTGGATATTTATATAGATATTATTTTGTTTAATTTAAATTCATTTTATTTGAACAAAGTGTAAACAAATTTAGCATACTACACTGAAAGAATGATACTCAAGTGATTGTATATTTTCGTGTGTTAGGGGTCGTACGCAATAAAATTAATAATAAAAATAACTGGTATATATATTTTTTGAAAATATATCGCGAGTTTTTTATATTTTTATGTACAATTGAAAGCAATTTTTGGTAAATAAACTAATTTTAATTAAGAAAATGTCAAGATTTGAGTTTAGGGATATTATTTTTCATTTAGTAAAATAGTTTGTTTGCTGGTAAAAGTTTGTGAAATGTGTAATGTAAAAAAGCCATTTGTAGTGAAGTGATTGTTGATTGAAAACGTACCTAAATTTCATTTGTGATTTAAACACTCCATACACTAACTTATTTTTAGGTTAGGTTTAGTATTTTTAGGTTAGGTTCAGTATTTCATTAATTTATATATTATTTAATTGTAATTACTTATTACAAAATTATTTATTTAAAAAGAATACAACAAATGTTTAAGATGTTTTTTTCACATTTTAAGCAATACGCTATTAGTTGCTTGAACAACATTTCTTAAGGAATCTGGATTTAATTCATTATAAATGATGAATGTATGGATTCTTAATTGTTCTACATTATTTATTTGAATATTGTTATAAATTTTAGATTTTGTGGCACGTATTTCTTACATTAAAATTTATCCCGAAACATAAAAGCTTTGTCACAAACTATATAAATTATTTTAACTCCATTGTATATTGAATTTGGAAATTCGCTGATAAACTTTTTTACTTTGTGTACCTATGGTGTAACTTTTTGAATGTTGGTAATTGTGACATATTAAACGAAAACGTACAATACTCCTAACACGACAAAGACAATTGTATATACTCGGCCGGATAAACGATAGCTGGCTGACGATCTTCCGATTATAACTCTACTAAATGCATTTCTTCATTTTTTAAATTAAATATTATGTGCGCTAAGTTCTCGCTGTTTTTCAAGAGATGACTCCAGTAGTAAGTGCTGATCGATTGTGACATACCCAAAACGTCATGAACCAAGCTTAGACATATGGTAAACAAACCGCTTTGGCACATTAGTGATTTTGTTTTTGCGTCATATACTTTTGGTTGTATGAAAATGTCTGATTTTGTGCCAAATAATCGTCATTTGCGGGAAGTATTGCTTTTTTTCTTTCATTCGAAGAAAACGGCGGCTAAAGCGCATCGAGAACTCCAAAAAGTTTACGGAGATGCTGCTCTAAGTGAAACAACGTGCCGTGATTGGTTCCGTCGCTTCAAAGATGGTGATTTCGATGTTGACGACCGTTCGCGTGAAGAAAGATCAAACACCTTCGAAGACGCTGAATTGGAGGCATTGCTCGATGAGGATCTGTGCCAAACGCAAAAAGAGCTTGCTTCAGCATTAGGAGTTACCCGCCAAGCCATTTCCCAGCGATTGGATGCGTTGAGAATGATTCAAAAACAAGAAACTTGGGTTCCTTATGATTTGAAGCCAAGAGACGTTGAGCGCCGTTTTTTCGCCTGTGAACAAATGCTCCAGCGGTAAAAAAGGAAGGGTTTTCTTCATCGCATCGTTACGGGTGATGAAAAATGGATTCATTACAGCAACCCAAAGAGAACGAAATCATGGGGCTGCCCGGTCATGCTTCTACGTCGTCGGTTCGGCCGAATATTTACGCTGCGAAGGTTTTGCTCTGTATTTGGTGGCACAAGGGCGGTGTTATTTATTATGAGTTGTTGAAACCGAACAAAACCATGACTGGGGAACGATATTGAACTCAATTGATGCGATTCATCCGAGTACTGCGCGAAAAGCGGCCACAATACGAGCAGAGGCACGAAGAAGTGATTCTACAGCATGACAACGCTCGGCCTCACGTTGCCAAACCCGTTAAAACCTACTTAGAAACGCTCAAATAGGAGGTCCTACCCCACCCGCCACATACCCCAGATGTTGCGCCGTCCGATTATTACTTGTTCCGTTCGATGGCACATGGTCTGGCTAATCAGCAGTTCCGCTCATATGAAGACATCTCAAAATGGCTTGATTCGTGGATAGCCTCAAAAGACGAACACGTGACGGTATTCAAGCTCTACCAGAAAGATGGGAAAAAGTTGTCGCTAGCGATGGGTAATATTTTGAATGATTCATTTGTAAACATTTTTTCACAATAAAGTTGCATTTTCATCAAAGAAATCAGCGAGAACTTAGTTGCGTACCTAATATAATTCCACACAACTCTATTCCCTTAATTCTTCATCTTCATTAAGGGATTTATTTTTCCAAAATTTATAAAATTTCTGTTTGTATCTTTTAAAGTACTTTAAATACAAGAAGTCGTTGATATATTAAATTATTTAACTATTAAATATAGTGGAGCAAGTGGTTTTCTTCAATGTAACAAATAGTATTTAATTCTATTTCCTCGGACAAGATATGACAAACGTTTCTCTTTTCTTACGAATACTTACAATACAGCTTTCGTTATTAAATTTTATAGTAATCTTAAGAATTGCTCCGATCGATGGTGTTGGTAGATCGGGATAATTAACCGAAAATAAATCATTGACTTAGCGGAAGCTATTATTATTTTCGTACCAATTTGAAATATCTACTCTTCTTTTTTGAAATACATAATTACCTAAAAATTAATATGTAAATTACTATTCTTTTAATCAATTTTTGACATTACTAATCTGACACTCATAATTCATATCTTTTATCAAAGGTTGCTTAAATAGCTTCCAATACATTGACATGTTTTTTTTTTAATTGAACATAGCAAATATTCACACTATGTTCAGGGATATAAAAAACTCACGGTAGATATGCATATCGAAATATCTAAAAGGATGAGATTACTGTGTTGAAAAAATGATCAATGAAGTGGCGATTGATCTTTAGTTTAGTTACATTCTGATAAAGTGTCAAAGCCACTGATTAAAAAACAATGTTAAACCTACGATAAGCGGTTATTTATTGCAGTGACTGTGTTCTATGAACACTCGAAACTTTTACACCGTCATTGATGCAGTATATTTATTTTGGAAGAAGTAAATTAATGTTCCACACGTGTCCGTGTTCGTTGTCCAGATTGCCCTAAAAAAAAAATAACTGATGGCTACAACGATGCATACATTTCTGTCAACTGAATCATTTTCTGTAATTGCCACTAAATAATTGTTTTTTGTTTTCTCTGTCAATGGTCGAAATATTTTATCTTGTGTAAACGTTAATCTGAGGACAGCATAAAGATAAACCGACAAATTAGTATTTTAAAAATAGTAATTGATGTGTTTATTATTTAGTAATAGTATTGTGTAATTTCTGTAAGTTTCAAGAAGACGATGAGTAGTTGGCTCGATTGGGTTAAAAATGAACACTATACGGTAAGAACTGATGTTTTATGAAGCAATAATTGAACTTTAATTAAAGTATTTTAAAAGATAATTTAATAAATGCAACGTATTAATTATTATTAATTATTACAAAATTGGACTTTTGCACTTAGAAATTAATGCAAGATATTTCAAATTAAAAAAAAAAACAGTATACAGTTTTTACCTACGTATGTACAACATAAGGAAAAAGGGTGATAGGACGTGATATATAGTGGGAAAACCATGTTTTCATTAACATTTATTTGAACTTATTTCAGTTTATTTAAAGGTATTGAAAAGGAAACTTTTTCGATATATGCAGTATTAACGACCGGGTACACTTTGTAATGGCATCTTACAATCTTCTTAGGCACATCTTTTTCAATACTGTCATATACATAGGTGGTTCCAAGTAGAATTCCATAATTGTTCATTGAATTGAATTTATTGAATCAAATTTTCTATAGGTTCAATCTATTATATGCAAAAAGTACATTATAAAACACTAATTATTATGTCACTATTAATATAAAACCTGCCATGTGGTGCTTTTCGGAGAAAAGCAGATGGTTTTTAGTGGGGCATAACAACTATACAACACCTCGTAAACTTTTCGTTTATTTTTAAATAAAGTAATTTTAATATTTAATTCAGTAGGGGTGCACAGTAAATTACAACGCCATTTGTTTTCTAAGTAAAGTTGCAAGAAAAAGAAAGAGCAAGTGATATATGAGAAGCGACTGCTTTTATAGTAGCGCAGTATTTATTGAAAAAACTTTCAACTTTTTAGTACAATAACTGAGGGTTTCACGTAGAATTTCTTAAGGAAACTTTCGAAAAGAAATTTGTGAAAGATTTCCTTCCAATAGATGATCCAATTTGCAAGTTTCCATTACTTATTTTGGAAGACACTGGAAGAGCTTTAAAGCACCTTGTTTTCGAATTTAATTTCTAAGTAAATGGTTACTTTATCTCGACTTCCGGACTGAAACCGCATCTATTATCTCATAGCTATTTGTGCTACCGACGTTTCGTTTCCAGTTCCATGATATATTCTCAGAACTTAACTGCTGCTACTGATGTCATTCTGGCACTAAAAATAGTTTCAATGGAACAACAGCGGATGTTCCAATTTGGAAGCCGAGATGAATAAACAAAAATAAAATATCGCTTGTAGATGTCGAATTATCACCCCAAAGGGCAAGATTCAGATTAGAGAACAAGTTATTATATGCTACGTAACAAAAAACGAAGCAATCAGTAAAAGTACATATTTTTACACCAAAAGTTGTACAAATGTGTGTTAAGAATAGTAAATAATTAAATTTTTGTTAAAAATTTGGATCATTTAGTTTAGTTATTCTATTGTAACAGTCTATATTTGTGAATTACGAATTAAAATGCCAAGAGTGCGAAAATAACCAAATCATTGCTAGCGAAGCGATTTTGAAAGGGGTCGTATTATTAAACTACATGAGGAAGACATGCATTTCGCTATGTGGATGCAAAGAAATATTGTTACAGTTAGTCTGGGAGAGATTGGTCTCAAAAAAAGTGGTCAACGTCATAGTAGAGATTGTGGATGATCTAGAAGAACTACTGAATGGGAAGATAGGAGATAAAGATTGCCTGCCCATAGGAGTCGTCGTAGTACCGCAAGGTATGTGGGAAATGTTCTTTTAACAAATAGGCCATAGAATAACAATGCGTTCCATATATCGCTGTATTCGTTCGTTTGATTTGCTTTTCTATCCAAGACTAGTACTAAATTACTATGTCGATGCAAAATATTTTGCTACTTGGAGAGATTGGATTCGACGTCGTAGAATAAGCTCTGAATGGCCTACAAGAACCACTGAACGGGAAGACAGAAGACGATTGCATGCCCTTAGGAATCGGTATGATACCTCAAGGTCTGTGGAAAATGTTTTTTAACAGAGATAGTTTACATAATAACAATACATTCCACATATCGCAATATTCGTCCGCTTGGATTGATTGTCTATCGTTCAAGAATAGTACTGCTGTTAAATTAGAATGGAGGAATAAATGGCCAGTTTCGGATAAAGAGTGCACCATCTTTTTTTCAGACATCTCGTTTTTGTTCGTGGGCTCATGATGCTGCCTATAGACCTTCGCTTCTAGGGATCAATATATCTATATTTTTCGCAATGCTCGCATTAAATCTTCTTTGCAGAAATAATGACCGCTACGTCTAGTACTAGACGCAAACACACTATGGGCAGAAATTTGGTATGATCCCAGATTATAGACTGCATGTAACTCTTTTGACTCTCTTCTCTTCCGCCTTACTAATTAAAATTTCCTGTCTATTTATCTAAACACAGATTTTATTACTCACACTATACACAGAGGAGTTATCCTAATGTCTGCACACCTTCGTCTCAAGAGGCGGATTATTGTTTTATTATATGCACATGACTACACATGGGTCATTACTTATAAGTGCACATCATAAACTGAGACAATAACACACAATATAAAAATGGGAAAAACCTATAATAAAAAGAAAACGAATATAAATGCATTCGGACATTATACTGCATTTATATCTTTTGTATTGTCAAAACCCTTCTGGGAACTTATTAAGACATTAAGGAAAAATATATAAATATACTTAAACACTGTTATTTTTATGTTAATAATTATATATATAAATATATGTATAATTATATTCTTTACGATGGGAAATTACAATGGCATAGTAGAAAATAATAATTTTCCTTAATTTCCCGTCGTAAAGAACTTAATTGTATATTTACATATAATTATTAACATCAAGTATATAATTTGTATATGTATAATGTCTGATTGGTCGAACTATTCACGGTATTTATAGACTGTATTTCTTCGCATTTTTTATTTAAATTTTCCAGACATTAAATTAAGGTGTGGCATAAATTTAATATAAACTCACGTGTATTCTCTACTTTTTTTTCTAATTTTAAATTCTTCAAACTTTTTCGGTCTATCAGAACGTTCTTTTTCTTGCACATCGAAATCACCACTTTTGAATTATCGATACCACGTCTCACATGTTTTTATGGTTGGAGCATTGTCACCGCAAGTTTCTATCAGCAAACGATGACTTTCAGAGGCTTTTTTCTTTTGATTAAATAAGAAAAGTAATGCGTGCCGCAAATGCACTTTTCAGGCACGAAACTTGACGTTTTCAAAGAGGTATAAATTTATGACAGTGTTATTTTCGCAAAATATAACAATATGTCAAATCATAACATTGCATAGGAAAGTCTGGCGACATCTGTTGGTAAAACGGGTAGCGACTGTCCGGTACACTTGGTATATACGATTAGTTATCAACCGGGTGCAAAAATTTAAATAAAATCTGTTTTGGTTGTTTTAAATGCTTTAACAATTGGTCCTGTTTACATTTACTCGAATTAAACCTATTTTTAAAGGCATGTACTTGAATATATATTTATTGACATCATGTTGTATAAATTGATTTAAAATTTAAACATTTCTATTAATATTCACACAATACAATTCCTTTGAAGCAAAATATCGATATTAAATATTAAAGTTTCTAAAATTAAAAAAAAATGGTCAGCTATAATAAAAACAAAAACCTTGAGTTTAAAATGGAAAGGCTCTCTATCTAACATTTGCACAGGAAATAATATAAGTATAGAACGAGTATAGAATACGAAATATTTGATGAATTAAAATAGCATTATAATGTATCCTATGTCTGCTACGGTTCCCTCGTTTCTTTTACCAATATATCCTTAACATACAAAACAATAGATAATAAAAGATAGAGATAAAGACATATTCAAATTCGAGCATACCGAAGATGTTAAAATGTTGGAATCATTATTACTATGTCGTTACTTTCTGTAATAATCTGGCACTACTGTGCCGAGCAAATCATTTGAAATTTGTCTTAGTTTGATAAATTAATTACCTGTCTCAATATGTAATTTGAAAATTAGTTTAAATGATAACATATAAGGTAGGTTAAATGAATTACGAGACTTCTTTTTACGCTCGAGATGGCAATACTAACATGCTGTTAATTGCATCATTGCATGCGGTTAACTGTACCATGGTATTCAGTGGATTCTGTCCAGTGCGTGTTGCAAATTACACGTCATTTATGTTTGTAGTTTTCTAAATAAAAAGTTTTCAAATTGAGGGTATTCCAGTACTATTCCGAGAGAAAAGGACAGGGCAGGCAATGGTTGGGAAAGGGATGACTTAAAATTAGGCTTGTCATATAAGTAGTCGCTTAGTTGCCGTCTCAAGCTATCATTCAGGGTAAGCACCTTTATTTGTTTTATCATATATTCGGTTTTACATCTATCAGCTGGTAATATTTCTAAGGCCATGGCGTTGATATAAGATGATATAATCGCAAAAGGTCCAATGTCTGTTAAATTTCTGCATAATACGCTAATGTATGTACGTTTAACAACATTTGAACTGTTTTAATATCTTTCGACCAAACAGCTTTTCCATCGTCCAGGTTTACATTTCGAAAAATAATAGGTAATAGTAGACAATGAAGAAGTATTATTGCCAAAAGTCGCCGTTAATTTTCAATGGTTTGGTTGATTTTAAAAAGTTTAGGAAGTAATAAAAATCAAAACGTTTTCAGTTTTATTGTTTGTAGTAATTGGAACAATCATTGCTATTATTAAAAACGGTCAACTTATATATATATATATATATATATCAGGTTGTTACAAATGTAATGTCCGTTTTTTCCTTCAGTCTGAACTGAATCGCACCTGTGTGAAGACGTGTATGTTTTTGGTGAAAATTATTATTGTATTTGTAGAAAAGGGTATTTATTTTGAAGTGTGTACCTGTTCCATTTCTTGATGAACGCACATTACGGCGATGGTTTAAAAAATTCAGCGAGGGGAATTTTGATTTGGAAAATGAGCCTCGCGGATATGCGCGTAGCACCGTTAATGACGACGAGCTCCGTGTAGAAGTTGAAAGTAATCCGTCGACAACAGTGCGTAGCCTTGCAGAAACATTTCAAGTGTCCATTGCCACCATTAGTCGTCACCTTTCTTCGATTGGCAAAGTGAAGAAACTCGATCGATGGGTGCCGCACTAATTAACGGAAGCCAATAAGCTCCGTCGATTAGAGGTGGCTACCTCTTTGGCTAATCGACAGAAAGTTGAACCGTTTCTTCATCGAGTGGTAACGTGTGACGAAAAGTGGATACTTTATGATAATCGGAGACGGTCAGGACAATGGTTAGATCGAGGTGAAGCACCAAGACAGCATGCACGAGCATCACTTCACCCGCGAAAGATTATGGTGACTATTCATTTTTGCAACCTGGTGAAACCATCACGGCAGCGTCCTATTGTGCCGAACTGGAAACTATGCATGGAAAATTGAGCCGCTTGCAGCCCTCACTAGTCAATAGACATGGACTCATACGTCTTCATGATAATGTAAGACCTCATATTGCACGACAGACAATCCAAAAACTTTCGGAATTTGGTTACGAAATCCTCCCTCACCCACCTTATTCACCTGACCTTTCGCCAACTGCTATTCATTTTTTCCGAAGTTTAGACAATCACTTAAAAAACTTCCCTGACCGGGAGTCTGTAATAGCAGTGCTTGAGCAATATGTGAGCCGTCAAAACCTAGATTTCTTTTCAAAGGGAATTTTTCAGCTTCCAGGCCGTTGGCAACAAACTATTGATGTAAATGGATTTTTTTTTGCAGAATAAATATTTATATTTTTTTAAATTTAGACTTTTTATTCCTTATAAAATCGGACATTTCATATGTAACAACCTGATATATATATATATATATATATAGGATGACAGATCAGTAATTAGTAAGCCTAGACAAGAAAACACAAATTTTATAGCAAAAACTTGTTTTATTTTTCAACAAATTCTCCATTACATTTAGTTAATCGACATCCAAGTCTTTTCTTTCTTCAGAAATGCAAGCTCAATCTAACTGTTCGAAATATGTATTAAGTTTTAGCGATTTCTTCCTCTCATTCGCTTCAAACTTCTTACCACGGAACCAAGTTTTCACGTTGTGAAAAAGACAGGGGACTAAATCTGGTGAATAAACTCAACGCGGAAGTAGTTCGAAATATCACCGATTTTTGCCACTGAAACAGTTGAAGTGTGAATACGTGCATTGTCTTAAAGAAAAAGCACTCGTTTCTTCATTAATTGGTGGCTTTTGTATTGTACTGCAGCATGTAGTTGATCTTGTATCGTTTTACTTTTAAGATAATCGATGAGAAGAATTCCACTGGTGTCCCAAAAGACAGTAGGCATAACCTTTCTGACTGAGTGTACGGTTTTGATATTCTTCGGGACATTTGTGCCAGCCTGAGTACATTGTTTCGATTCTTGTTTCCTTTCAGGTATATAATGGTGTATCCGGGTTAAATCAACCGTTATTATTCAGCGCCAAACGTTTTTTGAACCATATTTTAAATTGAGTTAATAAACACTGCACTCATCTTACACAACCAGTGATCAATACGAACTGTGCGCCTCTGTTACTTTGTGTAATTTTATTCTACAATTACGTAGCACCGAATCACTATTTTTTAAATAATTTCTGGGAGTGTACATGTCTTTTTGACGTTAATTCCTTTGATCAAACACACTGTTTCAGTCACGTTTAAAATCAGATGTTCACCGTTTTATGGAGATTAGTCCCCGTAAACAGTTCAGCACAGCTTTAATTTGATTGCTTGCTTTGCTCTTTAAAACTGCCAACTTAATCACTGATCGATACTCGACTTTTTTCGTTTTGAAAAACAAGCTAAGAACTTTCACTTTCTATTCAAATAACAAGCGCCCTTGCTATCGGTTGAAGGATTGCTAAGCTGAAAAACAAATAAGATTTTTTTATTAGTCCTTCCCTCTTTCGCCAGGCTTATAACTGCTCTGTTCTCGTATGTTTTTTTAAATAAAATTGAAAATTAAATAATAAAAAAGACGATTTTTGCTTTTCCTCAATGTTTTTCCTACTAGTTTTCCAACAATTATTTTAAATATGATTTTAAAAAAATATTTATCGATTGTAGATTAACTCTTGTACCTCTACATAATAAACGTTTTATACATTGTTACCGCATACATTCAATAGACAAATGTTGATGCGCGTATGTAGCAAGGATACCACACTATTGAAACATAATCCAATTTGCTGCGAAAAGTGGACAGTACATGTGTTTATACAAGTAAAGTTGGAGCTGATCCTATAAGGAAAACTAAGTTTGTGGAAACCAACAAATTAATTGAAGATATATACATACATCGATAAAGTATGCTTGTAGTATAAAATATTCTTAAGTAGTTCGTTTTATCCCTCCTGATTATTAATTTAGATTCGACAGTATATTAAAAAAAAAAGTTTTTATAATTAAATATATTTTGTTTGCATTGTTTCGAAATATTATTTAAATTTTATACAATCTTTATGTAAGTACAGGCTGGGGTGTAAAAGATTTACTACACCCATGAATGTTGAAAATTATCAAGTGTAAACATTCGTTTACAATAGAGTATATCTAGTCTCATCTGCAATGTTATGAAAACTAATAATGATATGAAAGTTGGCCTTTTTTAAAACTGCAGGAACCTTCTGTAAATATTAAATGCATTCGTATATATAACAAAAATAATTTCTGTGATAAAAAGAGTTTAATATCTTGTAAAGCCCTCACTAGCTTCTCTTACAGCTGCTAAGTTTTTGAAAATGGAATTCACTAAATTTTCTCTTAAATTGTCAGATATAATGATAATGTTTTCTTCTCCGTTTGACTTGACTATAAGATGATCGCCATGGGATTTAACCCTCTCATGGTGAGATTGGTTAGTTCATATCTCCATTGTCAATCATTCTTTGCAAAGTTGAAAGAAAGCAGTTCGATCAGGCTGGCTTTCCGCAGATTTTTCTTCTGGGACATAAGCTCTTTATAATATATACCTCTGATCTTTAGAGTATGTCGTCTGTTCAATACGCCATAAATACTAATGATACGGTTATATATACTTCTTTGCGAAGCCTGCAAAATGTTGCGGATGCTTTTTGCGAGTGAGCCACCCAATGAGAGCAAATGTTGGGACTCCAGAATCACGAGAAAATTAAAACATCTTGGTGGGAAAGATCCGGGTGATTTGGCAGTCCGAGGTAAAGTATTTGAGTGACCACTTCAATTTGGGCTTGACATTCAAGGAATAGATTCAGACTAGGCAATGTATGTTCGTCTTACCTATAAACATAATTTTTTTCCTGTTGTATCGCATAGATAATAAATTATTGGCATACACATCAGTCCAAAGTAAAGTATTCGAGTGGCCACTTTAATTAGAGTTTGACATTCAAGGAACAGATTCAAACGGGGAAATTCTTGTTCCTGTAACCTAGAACCATAATTTTTTCCCTGCTGTACCGCATAGATAATAAGTTATAGGTATACATATTTTTTCTTCTGTCTATACTAACGTGTGCGGCGCTGATCTGGCGTACTGTTACCTAGATACACATGTGAATCTTGGAAACTGCAGAACGGAGTTTTTAGACTTAGTATGACGGCAATAAGTCTGATAATTCTGTTCGCTCGCGATAAACAATTGAATAAGCATTCACCCTCTACAGAAATACTTGAATACCCTGGCCGCAGGTAATTCGAAAAGAGTAGGAGATTACGAATATCTAGTGGTCAGGCAGTTGGTAGAACCTCAATATCGACCGTCACCTCGAGGAATTCCAGTGCTGTTTGATCACGTCATACTATCTGACGGAAAACTCCCACCGTGAGACTAGTGGGGACATAAAAAAGCTTAGGGACAGCTTTGTCTAACCTTAGTGTAGGGTTGGCTCATAGAATGCTTTCATCGATTACTTCTTATTAATTTATGTTGTGACTCCTGATTTTGCTTTTGAGATATTCCCTCACGTGTTGTAAAGTAATTTTTGTATAGCCTTAGTTGTATGTTTCCTATCTTGATTATGGAAGATCTATTCATCTTTTAACAATAATTTTTTTGCATTTATATGCAAATGGTTAATTTTGATGGAGTGTGGCTGATTAAATTAATCAAATAAAGTTAATATAACTCCTTTATACGCACCTGGAACCATGGTAAAATCCGTGTGAAACACAAAGTCCATACTAGACCTACACCGTCGAGTTTCTCTCTCTCTCTCTCTCTCTCTCTCTCTCTATATATATATATATATATATATATATATATATATATATATGTATATTTACATATTTACTATTTTTTTGAAGGATTGAAACCAAAATATGTAGTATTGAGAATGAGATGTGGAAAAATAAATACGACTTTCCCCCAAAAAAGGTTTTTTTTCCTGTGTCGTTCTAGCGATTTCCCGATCTATCCTCATATTACGTTGCATATAATAATCATACGAATTATCATATCATATATGTAACATTTCATGTACATAAAGTAGTGATGAACATGTTTAATCTATTCTATTTATTACTTAGTAGGTAACAAATAAGAAAATTGCTGACGAGGTCAACTATTTTTATTTAACACTTACTGTTTACTTTTCATATTTTCGAGCGGAAATGTATATACATACACTGCAGGCCATAAGTTTGGAATCAGTTCCAGTAAATTCATAAAAATTAAAATTTATCTATGTTACGTTCGTATTACTTTGATATAAGTACAAAGTATTATTCTTAAGTACATTATAAAGCTTTACATAAAAGATGTAGTTTTAAATGCATTAATAGTTGGAAAATAACCAGAGATTAAGGTGTGGTATTATTTATTCGAGCAGGTAATATTTCTGCATAATGAACGATTACCTGGAATGGACAAATTGTATTGCAGACCCTTCCACATAAACCTTTTGTAATTACATTTAGTTTTTATATTTATAAGTATTTATACATTTTGAAGTAATGAGAATATTTTAGTTGCTTCGTATCATTTAAAGTGTGTAGACACATAAAAGTGTATAGAATCAGTAAACATCGTTTGATTATGGCGAAGAGAAAGCAGATATCGCTAGAAAAACGTGTAGAAATTATTAGTCATCATAATCGGGGAGATTCTATACGGGATATCGCGAAAAGAATGAAGATATCGTACAAAGGTGTACAAAATACAATTAAAAGATACCAGTCTTCTGGAGGGTATACGGACAGAAAACGATCAGGAAGACCAAAAATTACAACTCCTGCAGAAGATCAGACAATTATATTGACGTCGAAAAGAGATAGAAGATGAACGGCCTCGCAAATCCGCGGTGAGTTTAACAGGGAGCGTGAAACTCGGATCTCTTTAACCACAGTAAAAAGGCGGCTCAGAGCGGCTGGACTGATGGGACGTGTAGCAGTTCGCAAACCGCTTCTACGTCCGCAAAATAAAATAAAAAGGCTACAATGGGCTAAGTTACACAAAGATTGGACAATAGAACAGTGGGAAAAAGTACTATGGACCGACGAATCAAAGTACGAGGTCTTCGGTTCCAGACGTCGGATATTTGTAAGAAGAACTGCTACGGAAAAAATGTTACCGCAATGTGTGGTGCCCACGGTAAAACATGGTGGCGGTTCTGTAATGGTTTGGGGATGTTTTTCTTCGGCTGGTGTAGGAGATTTGGTGAAAATCGACGGAGTTTTGAAAAAGGAGGGTTACAGACAGATTCTCGAACACAACGCTGTGCCCTCCGGTCTGAGATTACTTGGAGAAAACTTTATATTCATGCAAGACAACGACCCAAAACATTCTTCTCATTTATGTAGAGGATATCTCCAACAACAGGAAGCTGACGGTGTTTTACAAAACATGGTTTGGCCGGCACAATCGCCAGACCTCAATCCAATAGAGCTGTTGTGGGAAGGATTGGATAGAAAAGTGCGTGAAAAGTGTCCGATGTCCCAGACTCACATGTGGCAAGTTATACAAGATTCTTGGGCAAATATACCCAATGAAACCCTTACAAAATTAGTGTCTCGTTTACCGCGATTGTGTGCTGCCGTCATTAAAGCAAAAGGAGGGTATTTCGATGAAAAGTCCGTTTAGTTGATAATAAAAATAAGTGGATGTAAATAAATAAAATTTGCTTTTTTTCCTGCTTATTTTATAATAAAACGTTTTGGTATATTAATATTCTTTTATTTTTACAATGTTTGTTAAAGCCACTACAATATTTTCATTATATTCAGAAGTGATTCCTAACTTATGCAAGTGATTCCAAACTTATGGCCTGCAGTGTACATGCGTACATGTATCTCGCATTTATTTACCGTGTAATATTACTGGATGTGCTTATCCATTACTTTATAAATAATATTTGGTTATTGAAACATCTAAACAGATTGTGTAGTTCCCGTAATTTAGCAGTCACCAATTTTTGTCATTCGCAAATAAGACGTGTCATTCTAGTGCTTATGGCAAATGGTAGTTTCCGTTGAATTTAGTATGCGTCGTGTGAAGGTTACAGTAATTATAAATATGTCTGAGACAGTTTCCTTAAATATCACTTAATGATTCTCTTATACTTGATGTTATTTAAGTGAGGATTAACGATAATACGTTTATTTATAAAGTGGCATCCGGAGAAGATTGGATATCAAGTTTATATCAATAAATATATTCATGATTTTCGCGAATTGTTTGTAAAAATGTATGGAATATTGAAGTGATGAGACACAGGCACGATTGCATGATAATTCGGATCAGTTAACATTGATGAAATTGCTGTGAATCAATTTTATATCACACTCAGTCACGAAAGTGTCCGTACACCCAATGAATGTTGAAAATCATCAAATGTGAAGATCTGTCTGTGATAAAAACTTTAAAAATCTCTATAATATATATATAATAAAGATATGAAAACTGTATTTACAAAGAATTTGGTAAATGTGCTAGCATCAAATATCACAAAAGTTTTCGTATACTTCATTATATATATATATATATATATATATATATATATATATATATATATATATTCTAAGCCATAAATATAGAACGAATTCGGTAAATGCTCTTCATAGAATCATACAATATATTTGTGAAAAATAAGTATTTGATGCTTTTACAAAGATGAGTTCTAGAACTGAACAAATATTTGGTAATATGCGCGAGTTAACAATACTACACAAGGAAAAAAACCCTTAGACCAAACTGCAAAATTTATCGAAAAAGCGTGTTTAGCAGGGCAAATTGAAAAGAAAAGAAATATCCTGAACTGTTGAAATTGTACTGAGAAATAGGCGTACAAAGATTTTAAATGAACGTGATTAGAGAAATGTTACAAAGGATACTAGGAAAGTTTTGCAATATGACGCAGCATTGAATCGTAGGAAGCTGCTTGTTGCTGCATGTTGAGACATGTTCGTATGTGCATAGTAGCCGCCGCGCCATGCTGATGGGCTCAGTTATACATTAGCAGTGAGAGTGTAAAGCGCTTGCGATGGCATCGTGGTCACGAAATGAGATAAGGGCAATTTTGCGTAGGAAGCTGCTTGTTTATAATTTAGCCGCCGCGCCATGCTGATGGTTTAAACATAGTGTAAAGCGCTTGGTGCTGGTCACGAAATGAGATAAGGGCAAAAATGACTCTTGCACCAGGTGATGTTTGTCCACATCGCACAATGATATTCATGTGGTATAGAGAATTCCAAAAGGAAAATTTAACTGTGGACGATGCTGAGAGGCCGGGAAGGCCACGAGTGTCAGTTACGGGGGAAAACTTTACTACTGTGAGAAAAATGCTTGGCGAGGACAGGCGAGTGATCTACCAACAGATAGAGGGTACTTCAGGCCTCAATGCACCAGCAATTTGTTCGATTCTGCATGATCATTTGCACTGAAGAAACATTGTTCTCTTTGGGTGCCGCATCGACTGACTGAAGAGCAGATGACACGACGTGTGACTTGGTGCCGGGAAATGCTAAAAAAGTTTAATAAGGGACAATCTCGGTATGTGAACAATATCGTGACAGGTGACGAGACGTGGCTGTACTATTACAATGTGCCGACAAAAGCTCAAAACAAAGTTCGGGTCTTTGATGGTGAGGACACACCCGTAGTTGTCAGAAAATCCTGATCTGTAAAGAAGAAAATGATAGCTGTATTTTTCAAATCGAGTGGAATTGTGGACCGCGTCGTTTTAGACAAATAGAAGACAGTCACAGCTAAGTGGTATATAAAGTCAAGAATGGACACCTGGTTCCTCCATCACGATAATGCTCCAGCTCACCGCGCCAAAGCCTGCACCGAATATTTGACCACGACAGGATTGAAACTTCTCGAGCACCCTCCCTACAGTCCAGATCTTGCTCCCTGTGACTTTGCACTGTTCCCGCATGTGATTTTTGTGTATTTTTCAAATCGAGTGGAATTGTGGAACGTGTCGTTTTGGACACACAGAAGAGAGGAAGTTTAAGTGTTTGAGGATAGAGAATGCTCTAAAATTTAGTATAGCAGCCTCGCATCGTTAATGGATTATATCGACTCATACACGTACTTAATGTTGCAAACTATCACATTATGTAGACCCTACGGAGTGTTTGGTTAACCATACGTATATAATATAGATATATAAGATGGAAATAAAGATGCAATATAATTAATTTGTATAATGTATGTATGTATGAATGAAATATAAACTAAATACCTATAATCAATAAATAGGTGAAGAAATAAATATTTAAAGTCCTCCAATATATGTATGTTACTGGCTTTTTATATTTATAAATTTAGTAACGTTTATTTTGCCTTTTAGAACCACTTTGCTGCATATTTATTTTAGATTGTGTATTGCATCTGTCATTGATTTTGTTTGCATGAAACCGCACTGATATCCTATTTTATTTTGTATTGCAATGATTCTTGTCATTCTTAATCTACAAAAAAACACAATATTTATTGATTAAGTAGATTTGAAGTACTAATAATGTTTAAGTATTTTAGCTGTTCATATTTATGTTTGTTATTCTTAGGTACACTTGAGATATGGCGTTGATAATATTTAATAATTTAATTTAATAATTTTTCAAAATTATGATCTAATTTATTTTTTGTACTAAGTGCAATTTAATTTACAATAATGCTTTACACTTGAAATATACGTTTCGTAGTTGTATGTTAAACTTAATCTTGAATAATTTTAAAGAATTATCTTACGTTCGCAAACACTTTATTTTTGTAATACTGGGTGTTGAAAAGTTGGAAAAAGGTTTTTTTCTTAATATTTTTAAACTATTTTTTGTTTGATAATTATTAGGTATCAAATACATTGTTTTTCCAAAATTTCGTTTTACTTTTACCTGTGACAGCTGTGCTAATACCTATATTTATGAACATATTGGGTTGGCAACTAAGTACTTTCGGTTTTGTAGTATAAAATAAAATACTTTTTTTTTAAACAAAGAATAGTTTTTAATCAA
Organism: Dermolepida albohirtum; assembly: GCA_031893035.1. NCBI lineage: Eukaryota > Metazoa > Arthropoda > Insecta > Coleoptera > Scarabaeidae > Dermolepida > Dermolepida albohirtum. Next base: position 847,318 of record JAVIWB010005970.1, read on the forward strand.
TTATATATTTTCCAGTTTGCTCAATGACCTTTTGCCATCTTTCTTTCAGCTGCATGATTCCGCGCTCATAAAATTTCTGGTCCTTATCAGCAAGTGAACCAGATGCGAGTGAAGGTCATTGTCATTTGTGAAAGTTTTACCATTCAAAGAATTCTGCAAACTTCGAAATAAATGGTAACCAGATGGTACTAGATCAGGGCTGTATGGGGGATGTGGCATCACTTCCCAGCCAAGCTCCAATAGTTCCCACGAGTTGCCAAAGATGTGTGAGGCCTTGCACTATCTTGGTGGAAAACTACACCTTTCCGATTTGACAATTCTGGCCGGTTTTCTTTGATGGCTTCATCCAGTTTTATTAATTGTTGACAGTAAACATCAGAATTGATCGTTTGGTTCCTTGGAAGCAGCTCAAAAAACACAACACATTTGTAATCCCACCAAACTGACAGCATGATCTTTTTTGGATGCAATTCAGATTTTGATGTGGTTTGAGCTGGTTTATCGTGTTTGCTCCATGATCGTTTTCAAACTATGTTACTGTACAGGACCCATTTTTCATCACCAGTGATGATTCTTTTTAAGAAAGGGTCGCTTTCATTTCGTCTAAGGTGCATCTCGCAAAAGTTGATTCTTTGTGTTAAATGAATTTATTTCAATTCGTGAGGTACCAAAATATCAAGCTTCTTAACTAGCCCAAGACATTTTAAATGTTTTTCAATTGTTGTGTGCGATACATGTAGCCTCTCCGCAACCTCTCGAACAGTTATATGACGATCCTCTTCAATTATGACTTTGATTTGGTCATCATCAACTTCAGTAGGCCGACCAGAACGTTGCTCATCTTTGAGGGAAAAATCTCCAGAACGGAATTTTTTATACCAATTTTGACACGTGCGTTCTGTTAAGCAATTAGCACCATAAACTTCACATATCTTTTTGTGAGTCGCAGCAGCTTTTTTTCCTTTACGGAAATAAAATAGTAAAATATGTCGAAAATGTTCGTTTCTGCACTCCATTTAAAATTAACCCACAACTAATAGCTTTAATAAAAATCACGCACTACTTGCTTCTGAAGTTACGTCAATGTGACTAGTATCACGCGAAAAACGGTAAAGTACAGCACTAACATACGTTATACAAAAAATAAAGCAACGCTGTCTATCAGTAAAAACCGAAAGTAGTTAGTTGCGAACCCAATAGTTAATTTCCGTCTTTTTTAATTGATCTTTTCATTTTCCGGTATTTTGCCTGAATATCTTGTCGAAGGTCTTTAGTTTCTTCATTAATAAAATTGATGTCTTTCAATTTGTTTAGTCTTTTATCCTTGGTTCTAATGGAGATCTGAAGTCGTCGAATAAATATAAATTTATTGCATGCATTATAACATAAGTCTTAATTGATAACATGTACAATTTCTCATAGATATTATTTGTCGCACCATTCTTGATATTCTTCTATATTGTTTTTTCTAACTCCATGGCCTAGCTTCTTAGCTGCCTTTTCTTATCGTTTTTTTAATACCTCTTTTTTCCTTTTTTGTTTGTTGAGAATCTAAGAAAACACTTCCAGAAATATATGAATTTGCAATATGTAAAAAACTAAACCAGATTCATTGGATGTATATTAAGGTGACGAAATTGCAGTTATTCTTTGGACAATAATTTCCAAAAAATGAAGTGTATTTAGATAGTTGCGGAGCCCACTTTACAATTACATTTTGTTCTATCTTATTGCACGTGTTTTTCACGTTTACCACATCGTTTCTTTAAAAAAATTATACACATTTTAAAAACCTAAATTCAACAAGGGTATGCAAAAGTTTGGAAACCACGGATTGAGATAATAAAATTCAGTGAGTAGCGAATCTAAGGTTGTACATACGAGTGGATACCCAAAAACAACTGGAATGACAGTGCTGTGGATGGGACAACTTGTTTTACGTTCGGTGCAGTCGGTTTCTTTGCCGAATAAAGTTGTGCCTTGTTACAGTCCATTTTTTTGCTTATCGTTTTTTTGTAATGTTGCACCTACACACGTTACTCACGTGCGACAGTGAAGTTTTGCTTTCTATTTTCTGTATTTGGAAATTCTGAGAAGACTGCGTAACAGTGTGTGATGAAAGAGGATTGATTTGTGACAGATGGAGGAATGATTTTTCCACCATGACAATGCATCTACTCACACAGCCTTATCAGTTCGCCAGTTCTTGGCCCCTACTCACCCGATCTTGCTCCGTGCGACCTTTTTAATTCCGCAAAAGAAGAGGACATGAAAGGACACCGTTTTAACGACGTGAAAGAGGTGAAGAAGAAAACGACACAGCAACTCGCAGCCATACCATACAGAAAAACGAGTTCGAACAATGTTTTCATCAATAGAATCATCTATTAGACGAGTGTAAAACTTAAATGGAGTGTATATTAAAGGTGTTAAGACTATTTTGTAAAAAAAATAAAATACAGGCTTTTATAGAGAAATTCCGGTTATTTTTGGATACCCCCTCGTAGTTTTGTGCGGTAAAATTCATAGGGAGCTTAAGGTCTTAAGCTTATTTATAAAATTAATTACACATGAATTACACATACTCAAATGGCACATAAACCTATTTACATGCAATTATAATTATAACCCATGCCTTTAGATCGTCCAACAGCTTAGCGCCAATTACAGAGGCATTTGTGGTGCGATTTAAAATTTTTGACTGTCGCTATTCACATTAATCGAGAAAAAAAACTTCAAAAACCTTCTTGTATAATGACCATCGGATTCGATTCCGAGACGTTGCCAGTATCTATGACTGTCAGCTAGCTACTCTATTTTAAGTTTTTTTAAATTTTTTACACTATATTAAATACTATTTGAACGTTTTACAATTGATAATAGATTTATGAGTACGTGAAACTGTTATCTTTTAACTGTTGGTCCTTGTAAAGTGAGAATTCTAATTGTCTTAGCAATTAGATAAGTGTCTTAATCACTAGAGTTGGCATTGCGAGCGTTCGATCAACAGTGCATGTGCAAGGGGTTTAGCATTAACGTAAATAAACTTTTACTGTAAAATAGCGATGTCAGTTTGCAGATGTACGAAGTGGAAAGATTAGTTAAATGTTTCAACAGTTTCTTTTTGTAAATGTGTTCGCTGTGAGGAAACAAATATTCTTATATGCAGAGGACGACCTTTAGACATCTAATAGTGAAATACTTGCATAATTAAAATAATCTTTGTTAATTCATTTGTTGACCTACTATTACAAAAAATTTGTTTTAATCTGGTAAAATCTGAATCTTTCGTTAATACACTATCAACGTTATCAATAGCGTTATGTGATATTAGTTTCTTTGAAGAACTCGTCGTTGACCGATTGCTCGCTCAACGCGACAACTCTACTTAATTTGTTTCCATCTATACTACTGATTGATGATATATATAGATGGAAACAAATTGAATCTGTAAGTAATTCTTGAAGATGACACAAGTATGAGTAACGAAACTTTTGTGCGAAAAATCGTAAAATATTGGGTTGGCAACTAAGTACTTTCGGTTTTTACTGATAGAGAGCGTTGCTTTATTTTTTGTATAACGTGTGTTAGTGCTGTACTTTACCGTTTGTCGCGTGATATTAGTCACATTAACGTAACTTCAGAAGCAAGTAGTGCGTGATTTTTATTAAAGCTATTAGTTGTGGGTTAATTTTAAATGGAGTGCAGAAACGAACATTTTCGACATATTTTACTATTTTATTTCCGTAAAGGAAAGAAAGCTGCTGCGGCTCACAAAAAGATATGTGAAGTTTATGGTGCTAATTGCTTAACAGAGCGCATGTGTCAGAATTGGTATAAAAAATTCCGTTCTGGAGATTTTTGCCGCAAAGATGAGCAACGTTCTGGTCGGCCTACTGAAGTTGATGATGACCAAATCAAAGTCATAATTGAAGAGGATCGTCATATAACTGTTTGAGAGGTTGCGGAGAGGCTACGTGTATCGCACACAACAATTGAAAAACATTTAAAATGTCTTGGGCTAGTTAAGAAGCTTGATATTTGGGTATCTCACGAATTGAAAGAAATTCATTTAGCACAAAGAATCAACTTTTCCGATATGCACCTTGGACGAAATGAAATCGACCCTTTCTTAAAAAGAATCATTACTGGTGATGAAAAATGGGTCCTGTACAGTAACATAGTTCGAAAATGATCATGGAGCAAACACGATAAACCAGCTCAAACCACATCGAAATCTGAATTGCATCCAAAAAAGATCATGCTGTCAGTTTGGTGGGATTACAAAGGTGTTGTATTTTTTGAGCTGCTTCCAAGGAACCAAACGATCAATTCTGATGTTTGCTGTCAACAATTAATAAAACTGGATGAAGCAATCAAAGAAAAACGGCCAGAATTATCAAATCGGAAAGGTGTAGTTTTCCACCAAGATAATGCAAGGCCTCACACATCTTTGGCAACTCGTGGGAAACTATTGGAGCTTGACTGGGAAGTGATGCCACTTCCCCCATACAGCCCTGATCTAGCACCATCTGATTACCATTTATTTCGAAGTTTTCAGAATTCTTTGAATGGTAAAACTTTCACAAATGACGATGACCTTCACTCGCACCTGGTTCAGTTTTTTGCCGATAAGGACCAGAAATTTTATGAGCGCGGAATCATGCAGCTGAAAGAAAGATAGCAATTGAGCAAAATGGAAAATATATAATTGATTAAAAACTATTCTTTGTTTAGAAAAAAGGTGTTTTATTTTATACTACAAAACCGAAAGTACTTAGTTGCCAACCCAATAGTAAACAAAAAAACCCATATACACAAATGCACCGCGCCTATCCTTATTTACTTTAATTATATTTTATTACAATCATTATCTCCGTTATAAATTTTTATTGAGAATGTGGAGTTACGTTACGCAAATATAAAATTTATAAGGAAAAGTGATACGACTGATTTACAAATACATGCACTTACTTACATATGCCAGTTGATCGTGAATATTCTATGTGTAAGTATTGATTACCGCGATTGGGTTAATATGTGGAATACGTGTTTTAAAGTAAGTACTCTTTGTTTGTTAAAAAAAGCCTTTTAGAACGTCATGCAAATGCGTACGCCTGTATCAAAGTTGTAGGTCTAGTAAAGTTACGTTTATATTCATTAGCTAATAGATGGGTTCGAAGACTTCGGATTTAAAAAAGCACTTACATTAATTAACAGCGTTTAGAAACAAGAAAATTGGACTTAATTCGAATAAACGGGTTATCGATAGGTTATTCTTTTTAGAGAATTATAGTTTTCTTTTCCAAAATATTTAATTTCCATTTAAATAGATAAATGAAATAAAATTAATCTTGTAAATAGTAGTAACATTAATAACACTAGTTTACAGAATATCTTTTTTGCTCTTGCTGACTAATGATAACACTCCCATTTCTAATATATAGGGTGTTTTTTTAAGAGCTTGAGAATTTAAAATGATAATACAAGTCGGATATATTGTTGGAATGAAATTTTTTTTATTATATATATTACATGGTCCATTCGATTAGTCTAATTTTTGACTACTTTTTCCAATAAATCTGGCCGTATGGCGTTAATGCTCGCTTGCATATTGGCTTCCAATGCTTCAACAGTTGCTGATTTGTCGGCATAAACCAATGACTTAACATAGCCTCATAAAAAGTAATCCAGAGGCGTTAAATTGCACGAACGAGGGGGCCAGTGAAAAGGACCACTTCTGGAAATGAAGTTATCACCAAATTTATTTTGCAATAAATCGATTATTAAGCGCGCTGTATGGCAAGTTGCGCCGTCTTGTTGAAAGCAAATGTTGTCGACATTTAGTTGATTAATTTTTGGAAACAAAAATTCATTCAGCATGGCTTGATAGCGCTCGCCATTCAGCGTAACGGCAGCTCCTTCCTCATTTCGAAAGAAATAAGGACCGATGATACCGCCAGCGTGTAAACAGTCACTTTTAATGAATGTAATGGTGATTCGTTAACGACTTGAGGATTGTCTTCGCTCCAAATGCGGCAATTTTGCTTATCGACGTAGCCATTTAACCAGAAGTGAGCTTCATCACTAAACACAATTCTTTGATAAAAATGCTCATCTTAGGCCGGTTTCAAATGAGCCAAATCAGCAAAAATGCGACGCAAACGATGGTCGTTTGTCTTCAATTCTTGTACGAGCTGTATTTTATAGGCACGTTAGCCAAGATTCTTACGTAAAATTTTCCACGTAGTCGAAGGATAAAGGCCAACAAGTTGAGAACAATGACGAATTGACATTTCAGCGTCCTCTTTAATACTTGCGCTGCAGCAGCAATATTCTTTTCGGTACGCACATTTCTTTATCTGTTTGATGGTTTTGAATCGAGAAGAGTAAAATTAGTGCGAGAACGATCAGTAATTACACGAATTGCTTGCTCACTATTCCGATTATGTTGACCGTAAAATGAACGAAGTGCTCTATGAACTTTGCGAACAAATTTTTTCAAAGTAAATTTCCACAATTTGGAAGTGTTCTGACGTTAAACGATTCATGATTACTTGCCAAGTCTTACTGAACAGAAATGTCAACACAGTTTAATATTATCAGTTGTTAAACCATAGTTATCGATATCGATAGTTCTCATGCAGCTTAAAAAACACCCATTACAAGTCAATTTGGTTTGGCAGATCTAGTTTTTGAGTTACAAGTAATCTATGTTTAGAAAAAAGAAACACATACTTAGTAAGAAAAAATGTATTAAAAAATTAAATTAACTTTCAAAAAATTTCGTTTTAAAGCTTTTCTTTTATGTGTACACAAAAATGACGAATCAGAAACCAGCAATACTCGGATATTATGTACGTATTCCGGAAACCCTGATAACGCTCCCCCACGATCTGTAAATCCTAATGCACGCGTTCTCTCTGCTCCTTACTCAGATCTAGACTTCAGGACACCTGTTGAGGTGACTATGGAGAAAGTTTAATACTCATGCTACATCACATATTTTTTTATTTCTAAAAATAGATCTTCTGCTATTCAAATATAATTTACTGATTTTCGATTTCCAAGAAAGTTCCGCATCAATGAGGCAAAAGCTACCCAATCATTTGATTTAAGCTCAGTCATCGAAACTGTAAATTTGATATCATTCTTAAGATGTTTAATTTGGTGACTATCAACCTGCTTTAATTTTTCCATAGTTAGCTGACTAAATGTTTGGCAACTATAAGAGAAGCAGTTTCCATTTTTGTCAAGAAATTTAACAAACTGTTTCACGATGTTCAATTTTATATGTAATGGAGGGAGGATAATTTTATCACCAATGGATTGAAGACTACATTTTGCTTACCAGGCATCGTATTTATTCTTAAGGGTAAATTTTTTCTTACTCCATTCCTGTTTAGCTCTGACATGCCAGAAACAAGTAAAACAGGGAAACTTCGTGTAACTGCTTTATTGACCGAGAAGAATGCTCACCAACACAAATTAACCACTCGTATTCATGATACTTTATTTTATTCAAAACTGATGAGATGTTATAATATTGCCCCTTTAACGTTGTGCTGTTAGAAATGATTATCCCGGCGTATTTATTTCCGTTATATGAATAGGCGTCGTTCATTTAATTGATATTGTGTCAAACTCATTTTTATCAACAAACTTTTAATATATTAACAAAAAGTAAGATTGTTTTCTTTGTGACATTTCAGAAGCTTGTTTAGAAGATCTAACTCTGTTGCAAGAGCAACGGGCTCATTAAGCGAAAAGCGTTGGGGTTTATTGTCTAATGAACTTTTAAAGTCAGTGTCATTTTCTGATGGTCTCGTCAAGTCTCTATCAAGTTTCAATACTGTATACTTAAATATATTTTAAAGTGTTTGGATTCTTTATAGCTTCTTCATATAAACTCACATGTCCTATAAGTGCATCACACAACTTTAACCATATGTTCGTTGGACGTAAATGCTGTGTTAAACTAAACACCCTGATTACTCATAAAAGCACCACTTTCCACAACAACCTCAGCGATTGACTATACACTTACTGAGGCCAATCTCATTGCATCACAGAGAAATTGAATCTAAGTCTTTCTATAGTTATTCGCCCTCCCCTCCACAGGTGTAGAGTTTCAGATTATCCGCAAATAGATGAGATTGACACCTAGCAGAATCCACTATAAGATTCGTTTCCTGCCCAATACCTAATGATGATCTGCTAACATTAGAGAAACTGTTGTTGAATTGAACGTATTGTTCTATGTTCATTATATACACAGTGATTAAATTCAGAAGAGGTTCCTCTATAGCAAATCCCTTAAGCTTCCCAAGGAGACCAAGGTAATTAACCTGGTCGAGCACTTGTATATCTAAAAAATTCTGTGTCCTCTGTTATTTATGTCTTCTGAGACATATTGTGTAAAACGAACTAGATTTGACCTGGACCTTCCAAGCAGAAGACCACATTATTTAGAAGAAATGTTGGGACCAATATTTGAGTATATGTTCTTGTGCAGATTGAAAAACAATCGAGAAATTGTATATATAAAGTTAAAATTGGATGGTAGTTATCCGTTTGTTGACCTTTACAATTCCTGAGTACAGAACAAGCTCAAACTATCTTCAATATCCACGGATAATAATAATGTAATAACATTAAATAATTTACATAGCAGTCTTAATGATAGCCTAGGCACATATTTAGAAGCTGCACGACACTTTCCGCTTTATTATTTAGAATATTATATAAAAGTTGAATGTCTATATACTTATATATTAAATACAAGACTAAATCTGTTTAGGTTGATATTGAAATTATGACCTTTTGGAGAATAAACATCATTAGTGACAAACATTAAATATTTCAAAAAACGTCATTGTTTGCCTTCGATGTTGTTAATATATAACTGGTAAATTGGAAACCAAATAAATGAACCATATTCTAATACAGATCATACAAATGAACTAAACTATTAATATATCCTTACTGTTTACGTATACAAACTGTATCAGTAATATGCTGTGCAAAACAGAGTATCTTATCATAGAGAACACCTAGACCCTCGATAAACCCGCGTTATTTGCCCATTATGTAATCAAGAGTTGAAATCAATACTATTTAACTTTCTGCTGTAAGTTATCAGGCTAAACATTGAGATACATTGAGATGTAGTTGACTATCTCAGCCCAATCACTCAATCACCCATATATGGTGCATCCCCTGAAGCAATCCCTAATCCTCTATTGAATTGATTCTTAAAATCAGCTTCACGCCATCAGCAAATAAGAGACTTCACAGCGTAAATTAGTTGTAATGCCATTCATGATAACCAAAAATAGCAGAGGTCCCAGACTGGAGCCCTGAGTTACACCAGAAGTTGTGGTTAAATATTTCAGATTTTGTACCATGATACTCAACATACTGCTGACTACCCATCAGGCAGAATTTAAATAAAGTAGCAAGTGCAGGGGATAAACTGACCCTCAAAAGTTTATTTTATAATATGAAGTGATCAACTCATGTGCTCAGCTGAAGCAACACAAATTTGTAATCGTAGAATGTTTACTAACAAAACTGTTGAGTAGGAAATAAAACATAGTTTCTTGAAGAGTAATTGTTTTTGTACATGACGGTTTCAAATATATTAGAAGAATTGTAATTGAAATTGATATACAGTTGGTCCATTTACAGCAGGTATGGGCAACCTTTGACATGTTGTGGGCCAAACTTTAATGTGCAAATACGTTCGCGGGCCGCGTTTAAAAGTAGTGCATTTTATAGTAGTGTTCATAATTTTTAGCGATAGATATCAGACATGAAATAATACGACAATGTGTCGGGGGCCGGTTGTTGCCCACATATGATTTACAGGATATCTTTAACACTGGGGAAATTTTTTTGTGAAAATGAATAAAGTGTAGACTTAAATTAATAAAACAAGTTTTATTGGAAATTAAATTAAAATGACTAATGATTTTTTGTGATCTAATTGTAAGTATATAATTTACCTATCGATAATCACTATCAACTGAGACTTCGAACCAAGTGTTATTGCCTCGAAGTCCGACACTATCATATGGTATATGTATGTGCATATGTTATGTGTAGAATGATTGTGTAAGTTTTCTAATTTTAATATTTATTTTATTTGATAACTAATTGTAGTAAGTCGAATTAAAATATTTTGTGGTCGGGAAACATTAAAATTTAATTGAATATAATGATTTGCTGGAAGTGTGCGTGTATTATATTTATTTATTGCTTAGTCGTTGTATTTGTTTAACACATTTCTCATATCTTATCTGTTCTTGATAATTCATATTTCATTTCTTTAATAGTTTTGTGTACGACATATTTTCTTAACGAAGAAATGAGTTGTCTTTTGCGGTTTCATTACATCATTTATAAAATTAGAATGAAAAAAAAGCCAGTGCATGTGTGAAGTTAAATAAGTAATGTTTCTTAAACGTAAATAATTTACAGCGAATTATTACTTACGGAACTTTTTTTATATGCTATTATCTCGTCACGGTTCTAATGTTTGTTAGCAAAGTGCTAAATGTTAGTCCTATTTTTGTTTAAACTACTGTATTAAACTTCCAACCGGTTTATAAGTAATTACATTTTTATTTTATATTCTCGGTACTTCATTCTTTTGAGAAAAAGTTTTTAAGAATAGGTGATTCATTATGATGGACTTTTTTCAATAGCGATTTTTTGACAGATAGAGCGTGAGCCGTGTGAAACTTTCATGCTGCTTTAGTTAAGTATTGTGTGGCATTTTATTATGGAAAGACTTGGCCCGGCACAGCGTCTACAAATTATTCAGTTTTATTATGAAAATCAGCGTTTCACGAGAAAAGTGTTTCGTGCATTTGGAGTAACTCATGGTCTATGTAATCGGCCCACCAAACGTACAATTCGTTATACCATCGCGAAATTTGAAACGCAATTTTCATTATTGGATAATACGTGGTAGCTGAGAGTATACGCGATGACCGTGAAGAATCGATTCGATGCAGATCTCAACAGCTTGGCTTGTCATCTTGAATATAGGTTTAAAAGCATGCAAAATTCAACTTGTTCAAGAATTGAAAGCGGCCAACCTCTCGAATCGTGACCGCTATAGTCTTTGGGCTTTTGAAAAGCTTGAAGAAGGTCCATGGTTTTCAAGCAAAATTTTGTTCGGCGATGAGGCCTATTTCTGGCTTAATGGCTACGTCAGTAACCACAATTGCCGTATTTGGAGTAAAGAGTAACCCGAAAAGGTTCAGGAGCTGCCGTGACATCTAGACAAAATCACGGTTCGGTGTTGTTTATGGGTAGGTAAAATCATCGGTCCATATTTCTTCAAAAACGAAGATGGTCGCAACGTAACTGTGAATGGTACTCGTTATCGCGCCATGATAACGGACTACTTGCTGCCTGAAGTTGAAGCCCGTGATCTCGACGAAATTTTGTTCCAACAAGGCGGAGTTACTTGCCACACAAACCTTGAAAGCATGGCTTTATTGCAAGAACGATTTGATGAACATTTAATTTCAGATAATGGGTCTGTACATTAGCCGCCTAGATCATGTGATATCACATCTTTAGGCTTTTTCCTTTCGGGCTACATAAAGTCCAAAATCTACATGGATAAGCCAGCTACGATTGAGTAATTGGAAGCCAATATTACTCGCAATATTCTCCAAATACCACTTGAAATGCTCGAACGTGTCATCGAAAATTGGAACCTCAGAATGGACTATGTCAGACACAGTTACGACATTTGAAAGAAATAATTTTTAATAAATAAAATATTACGAATAGTTCTTTTGTATGATAATAAAGAATACCCAATAAAACTGAAGATTTAATTTTTTTTATTTTTGATGAAAGTACCTCCAAATGAATCACCCGTTAGTTGCTATTAAGCAGAAGGTACATATGGCCACTCGTATTTCTTAGAAATATTTAGAGCTATTTAGTAAGTACAGAGAATATCATTTTTTCTGTTGCTAAAATATTTTGTTTATATTATAGTATTGCCCATAATCCCTTACAACAATTATAAAATGTTGAGTATTCTAACCACCACTAAACACCCTTGTCGAGATTAAACTAAATTATGGGGGTTACTTTTATTTGCTTTTCGTCATTGTGAGTGTAGCGTTGTGTAAATTTTTCATTTGTCTGTCATTCAAATGACGTGGCACCCATTGTCCCATCTTTTGGATTTTCCCCATTGCTCGTAATCGGTCGCTAATCGTTTCTTGGGCCACATTTAACGCTTCTGCCAATTCTTTTTGAATTTGGGTTGGGTCTTCATTTAATAACTTCTGCAGTTTCGCATCTTCAACCTTTTTCAGTTTACCAGTACGTTCTTTGTCTTGCACATCCAAATCACCACTTTTGAATTGTTGAAATCACGCTTTACATGTTTTTATGGTTGGAGCATGCTCACCGTAAGTTTCTACCAGCAAACGATGACTTTCAGCGACTTTTTTCTTTTAATTAAATAAGAAAAGTAACGCGTGCCGCAAATGTACTCTTTCAGGAACGAAACTCGACATTTTCATATAGGTATAAATCTATGACAGTGTTACTTTCACAAAATATAAGATATATGGCATTGAAGCTTCATGTAAGTAGAATAAAATCACATGTGTCAAATCATAACATTGCATACTTAAGCCTGACGACATCTATTAGAAAAACCGGTAATGACTTTCCGGTACACCTGGAATGGAATAGTTTGAAACTGATTGTTTAGTCAACTCCAAATCCGATCCTAGCCATTTTAAAATAAAATATTGGGTATCTTCATTATTGGCGTAATAATTTAGCATTTGAAGGACCAGAACCATATCGAGAAGAACTGCCGCCGTGAATATATTACAATGTTAATAAACAGTTGTTCACGCCAAGTCGTTATTTTGTCATATTATTATTATTTCACAATGTATTCATTTTTATAAATAAATAAATAATAATGAAACATATATTACATTTTGTTAAACACCGCCAAATAACTGAGTATTTGGAAATAAATTACATACATATTTGCTGGACTAAACTTAGGGTAAGAACTCATTGATAATCAGTTGGGAATGAAAAACTAAATATTCGGAAATAGACTTTTTTTAATGCCTAACTTTTGGAGCACCTTGTAAAACCTTCAAAATTAATACGTCATTTAATGATCCAATAAACATCTTTTTTCTTTATTTTTTAATAAATTATACAGTTTTTCATAAAAACATATTTGACAATATACATTTTTTTGCAATACATTACACCACTGAAATTGATTAAGTACGAGGGTAGTTTGACAAGTAGTGAAAATGGAAAAGAAAAACGAATTTTTTAAATACAAAATAATTTTTATTTTTCGATATATTCTCCTAAAATAACAATACATTTATTCCAACGGTGCTCCAACGCCCTTATGCCATCTCTAAAATGCGATTCCAAAAGGCTTGCAAAATACTCATTTACGAAGATGATAAGCTCGTCGTTAGACGAAAATTTCTTTCCACCTAGTACCGTTTTCAATTTTGGAAAAAGGTGGAAGTCAGAAGGGGCTAGATCCGGCGAATAAGGCGCATGCGTTACTAATTGGAAATGCAACTCGTGGATTTTGCACATCGCAACTGTGCTGGTATGCGCGGGAGGATTGTCTTGGTGAAACAGAATCTTTTTCTTGCCATTCCTGGCCGTTTAGCACGAATCTCAACATTTAATTTTTGTAGAAGATCTTTATAATATTGTCCGTTTATTGTGGCACCTTTCTGAAGGTAATCAATGAGCAAAATGCCCTTTGAATCCCAAAAAATTGATGTCATCACCTTGTTTGCCGATAAAGTGGTTTTCGCTTTCTTTGGAGGTGCAGAACCACGTTCTAACCATTGTTTCGACTGTTGTTTAGTTTCGGGTGTACTGTAGTGTATCCAAGTTTCATCGCAAGTAACAAATCGCCTACAAAAATCAACCGGATTCCGCTTATAAAGGTCCAAACACTCATTGGAAATGTGCGAACGAGTGAACTTTTGATCAGTCGTAAGCAATCGCGGCACCCGTCTTGCCGAAAGCTTGGAAAGGCCCAATTCTTTCGTTAAAATGTTGTGTACGCGTTCTGTTGAAATATTTACCATGTCTGCTATCTCTCTCACTTTGAGTCGTCGATCTTGCGTAATAATATTATGGATTTTTATAATCATTTCCTTAGAAGTCACGATTTTGGGTGCTCCAGAGCGCGCTTCACCAACACAGCTTGTTCTACCACGTTTAAATTCATTTACCCATCTACTTATTGTGGCGGATGATGGAGCAGATTCACCTAATGTTTCCCGTAACTCATCTTTTATTTTGGTAGCTTTCATACCCTTAATTACGAAGTACATATTTAATAACCGCAGGATATTCTGCTTTTTCCATTTTAACAAAACGACGTGTTGTTTCTTTTTCAATCAGCTGTCAAAAATAAACTAATCAACCGATTTATCTAAATATCGGAATGTAAACATATAAATAGGCAACCTAAATTACAGTGCATTTGTTTTACCAATTAGAGCGCCGCCTATGTGTCATTCTCACTACTTGTCCAACTATCCTCGTAATTGAATATCAGGCAAGTTATTAAAAGAAAATAAATCTAATTAATGAGAATTAAATTATCAATAAATACTGTTAATTTTAAGTTACAAAGTAAAAGAATGAGCTATTTTAAACACGCTCAAAATCAATAAGTAGGCATTATTTACTAGATTTTTCTAATAATATAACAATGATCTAATACACGATTTAAATTTAAAATCATACAATCATTTTGAAAAAAATTAAAAACAGTATATCGTAATTTGTTTTTTATATAAGAAATTACATGGTTTTTACCAGGATTTATTTTAATATGTGTTATAAGTTTAATTTTGAAGGTAATAGAGTGTGAGTTTCGGCTTTCAACTGTACGGATCATGCGCGGAATTTGTTTTCTTACGGGTATTTTTGCCGTCGTTTTCCAGGTGCGATACTGTTTAATTATCTGCGGATGATGACAACTTATTTGTCGAAATACGTATACAGAATACGAAAATTAATGTGGAAAGGGGTTATACATATATCAACTTTCAGTGAATAAGTTTAATTATTTAATTTTGACATTATTTTATTTTCTATAAAATGAATTGTTATCTAATATCAGTACAGCATATATTACGACATCTGCATTTTAGCTATTGTGACTTAAACAAGGAAACGGTTTGGTGTCTCTAGATATCAAACCATTTCCTTGAGGTGGAAATTCTCAAAATAACGTTGTAATCTAAATCGGTGTGAATTTTATTTGTCCATTAGAATAAATAACGCAACATACTCTATGATGCTTTTTCGGTCTTTTTATGTTATTAAAATCTTAATTAATATTTAAAATGCTAAATTAATTAATAAGAGACATTCAGGTATAGCCTCTCGTATGTATGTATGTATGTACATATGTGTGTGTGCCTACTGTGAAAATTTCTCTTGGACGGACAGCTACAGGAAAAACGTGTTCATTCAAGAGAGATGTCTCTCTAATAGAAGAATTGGATAAATATGGAAATATTTAAAAAGTGGTGGTTGAACTTATTTGTTTCCAACTTCATTAACAACTGAATCCACAACATATAAGTTAGAAAAATCGTAACTGATTATTTGATTACATTAAATTAAATAATTAAGGTTAATATAACACCTTTCCACAATAATTTTCTTATTCTGTATATCTATTTCGACAACTAAGTTGTCATCACCAGCAGATAATGAACGTGTCGCTCTTGGAACCACGGCAAAATCCATACAGAGGCGAAGTACGTACTAGACAACGTCGAAAGCAAACACACACTGTAGATTCGCTTCACATATTTTAAATTGTATTTTAATTCTAAACTAAACATGTGTCTTAAGGTACCTGCTTGCATATGCGAACTTTTTCGTTGGTCGTATAGTAGCATCAACTGAAGCAGACACGTGTAAAGGATTTGACCTTCATCGGCGTATAACACACGGTTCCTGTTTTTTGAAATATACATGCTTTCATAGATATCTAATTCACGGTAGTTATACATATTCTTAACCAAATGTAAACAATCTGCATTTACTTTATGATATGATTATTCTTCAACCTCTCAGGTCCATTGAATTTGATGTGCCTCATATGTGCTTTATACCGAGTTTCTATCTATCGTTTTGTCTGTATTGTTTATTGCAATCTAGACATTTAATTTTGTAAGTCCCCGATTTTTTATTAACCTCGACTAAGAGGGACTTAACAGAGTTAGTGGACCTTAATGTAACTTGAAAACGTCAAAGAATGAAGTGGTAAACAAATAAATTGTTTGTCGCGATTGCTTTGAGGCGACATATATGTGGTATCCGGGATTGTCTTCTTATTTAAACCTTCCTAATTAATCCATTGATTATTTCTGAATCAAAACCATCGTATCTCGCAATGTTCTTAATAAAATTCAACTCTCTGCCATATCTCTCGTCAATTACCTGCTATGATTTGAACCGGCAACATTAGTTTCTTTTCGGAATATATCAATTTCTATTTTATGAGTATTCCTAATTACTAGGGTGCCTAAGAAACGTAAAGTGTAATTGTTTTCGATGGTGTAAGTCTAGCACGGACTTTATCTCTGTGCGGATTTTGTCGTGGTTCCAGGTGTGACACTGTGATAATTATATGCTGTTGATGACAACTTAGTTGTCGAAATACGTATACAGAATAGAAAAATTATTGTGTAAAAGCAAGTTATATTAAGCTTAATTGATTAATTTAATCAACCACAGGCTCCATTCAAATTTTCCCAAATACCTTAAAATAAATATAATAATAATATTGTAATATAATTTATTGCCCAACAGGTCAAGCTCAATTACAGGACAATAGTAAAAAGGAAGAGAATGTAATGTACATATAAAAAAATAAGTAACTATACTTAATAAATAATAAATATAAACAGAGATTATATGCTATCTACTAAAAATATAAAAAAAACAAAAATACTGTAGTACATATGTATAACAGCAGTGTTGGTTTCCAGTGAATATTTCGGTATATACAATATCATAGTTCTTTATCATATGAATTAATAGAGATTACAGAAAAATAAGTCAGGACAGTCAATCAAATCATAGATAATTTCGTATATGTATATGCAGCATCAGCGTTTTTTATCATATAGATTAATGGGGATCTCCGAAAATGTTTGTCCTCGGCGTCCGATGAATAAATGTAGAAAATTGTCGAGAGATCATGCGCGAAATATCAAAATTAATTGCAGAAAGTAAATTATGACAGTCAATTTGGCCACTAATTAATTTATGCAGAAAACGTGCGCTCTGTTCTTTTCTTCGATCGGAAAAAGATTGAATATTATGTTCTTCCAGTAAAGAAATATACTTAGTTCCTTTATCCGGATAAATACCAAAATTGAATTTGATGGAGCCTGTGGTTGATTGACTTGATCAATAAGGTTGATATATAACCCCTTTCCACATTAACTTTGTAAATTCTGTATACGCATTTCGACAGTGTATATCTTGGTCGCATCTTGGATCGCGTACGGAGTTTGATTTTCGTGCGGTTGTTTTTCGCCGTGTTTTACCAGGTGCGACACTTTGAAATTATCTGCTGATGATGACAACTAGGTTGTCGAAATGCGTATACAGAATTTACAAAGTTAATGTGGAAAGGGGTTATATATCAACCTTATTGATTAAATACCAAAAGTTTTGCAACACAAAAATTTTAAATATGTATGTTGAATTTTCTCTATAGCCACTTTTTGTGTATCCTAAAAAGGAGACCAAATAATAGATCCATAATCAAGTTTGCTTCGAATAAAGGCAAAAAATAATTTTTTTTTTAGAAGATCAGCGTTTTCGAAGAACTTGCTACAACGCCAAATAAATTCTAATATTAATATTAACTCCTGAAAAACACATTGAATATTTTAATTGAATATTTAAATTGAAATTTAAGCAATTTTCAAATAGTATTCCAAGATCTTTCACTAAATCAGTTTTCACAATTATACATCCATTTATGGAATAAGGGGAAGGAAAAAATGTAAATTTTTTAGTAAAAGACAACGAAACGTTTATCAATATTAAAAAAGCCAATGATTAACAACAAACCAATCAAGATAAAATTCATATTTGCATGTAAGCGTATAACGTTCATATCAGATGATACTACATTGAAAAATTTAATATCATTAGCATAACCTAAGGTGTTAGAAAACAAACTTACATATAAGTAAGTCGTTTATAAAAAGTAAGAGTAATAATGAACATATTCGAACCTTGGGGAATCCTGGTAGGTATAACATTTGACGAGTAGCCATTATAGAAAGAATTGGCTCGTATTATTTAGATACGATTTCTTAAAACTACGTGGGCAAGGTGAAAAGTTCTCCGCCTGCCACAGAGGTAGCGTTACAATTAACAGAAATTTATGTTTCCTGCGTGGCTGCATGTGTCTTTAGTTCATATGAAAACTTTCAACTTGTTCTCTCAAGTAGTTTGTTTGCAAGAATTTTTGTAGTAGACGTCGCGCGTGTTATTTTTTTAAATGGATAAACTTGAATATCGTGCTGTTATAAAATTCTTTGTTTTGGATGGTTTAACCCCTATCGCAATTCATC